>JAJJLU010004504.1:0-12258 GCA_023807065.1 Isotricha intestinalis | reverse complement strand
TTATTAAAACAAATATTCATAAAATGAAAATAATATTAAAAAGATATAATCAAATAAATAATATCACCCACCATTTAATAAAATATTTTATCATTTCATAAATAATTTTATTAAGTTTATCTTTATAATTTAAGAGAAAATAAAAATAAGGTATTAACTTAAAAAAATAATTTTATGTGACTTTGTTTAGATATATTAATACAAATATATTAAATAAAAATTCAAACAGAATTTTTGAAGTTAAATTAATGATATCAATAATATTTTGGAAATGAAATATTATTATAAAATATATTCTTTTTTAGATAAATGAATGCCATTATTCGATATTACGGAGACACAAAAGATGTGATACTTCCGTTAAATTATTTGAATTTTACTAAAAGTTTATCTGAAATGTTACAAAATTCTGATGAAAACTTATCTAATGTTTCTATTTTTTATATAAAAAATAAAAATAAATATTTTGTCAAATCATCCAACGATTATTCTCGATTATTGGAAAAATTAAAAAACGAAGAAGTTAGTGTAATTGATATAGAAATAAAAATTGGGGACAATAAATCAAAAACAAACCATGAAAAGAAGAAAAACAATGATAAAAATGATGAAAAAGATTCACTGTCAGGAAAAGGGAGTAACACTGATATTTTATTTAATAATCAAAACAAAGAAAAAGATAAATCTAAAAACAATAATAATGCTGAAATTTATAATCAAGAATCAAATGAAATAGAAAATGAAATAAAATCAGAAAGTCAAAATATAATTTCATCTTATAATTCTTTAGAAAACAAAGATATAAATTATAATGAAAATTGTGAAATTTGTAAAAGTAAAATTATTGAAACATTATTTAAATGTCTTGAATGTCAAAATTATTTTTGTGAAGATTGTGAAACTAAAAAAGGACATAAGCATCCTTTATTGAAAATAAAAACTTTTGAAGATTATATGAAATATAAAACAATAATTTTTAATAATTCACAAAAACATTATCTTAAAGAAAAAATATTTGTTGATCATTTAAAAAGTCAAAATATGAATAGTGGAAAATCAAACAATTTAATTGATTCAAATTTTAAAAAAAACAATGATATTCAAAATAATATCCATGAAACTAGAAAGGATAAAGATAATAATAGTTACATTGAACTTCAAAAAAAAGAAAGAGTAGTTTCTGACTATAAAATTGAATTACATAAAAAATTAGATGATTTGATTGAAGAAGCAAAAAATAATTATGACACAAAAAATTTTGATGATGAAACTTTAGGAAATGCAATAAAAAATGCAAAAGGAAATATAGATGATGCAATTTGTAATTTATTCAAATAAATAATAAATTGTTAATTTAGTGATATAAAATAAAAAAAGAAATAAAATTTATTAAAATTCATTAATTCATAAAACTTTTTTTAATTAAATAATTGACTTATGATAATAAAAAAGTTTTTAATGAATATAATAAAAAGAAAGAATTTTTACATTTATCTTCTAATGATGATAATGAAGAAAATCCAAGTGATATATAAATTTCAACTTTAATATTTTGATGTTGATACTCTTGAATTAAATGAAAATCTTTGTTGGAAATAATTTAAATTCATTGAATGTTAATTTTGGTAAATAAAATATATAATTGAAAAATATAAATAATCAATGATTTCATTTGATAAATGAAATTGATTCAATATAAAATTAGGCAAAGATTTAAATAAAATAGTTTATTTTTGGTATGAATTCACAAAATTTAAAAATTATTGGTCTTTTTTTTAAATAGAAATTCTTTTGATGATATAAAGAAAATTATTATATTGAATAATTTTTTTCCTTTAATGAATTTTATATGTTATCATTGTTTTCATGCTGAAAAACACAGATAACTATTTATTAAAAACAAGATAGATTGTAAATGAATTTTTTAATGAATCTCTTATAAATATTATTTATTAATAATGATTTAATAGAAGAAAAACATTTTGAATTTTTTAATATTGAAGTAAAAAAAGAATTGAAAAATGAACTGAGATTAATGAAAATAAATCAAAAATTATATTAACTTGTTTAAAAAGAAAAAAATATATATAACTGAATTTATAATATTAAAACAATAATTTTCATTTAATTTGTTATGTTGATAAAAATTTTGAGTAATTCTAAAAGTTTAATTTAATATAAGTAATTATAATCCTAAGAGGTAAAATTAAAACCAAAAAAAATCAAATTTTCATAAAATATAATTCACATTATAAATATTAAATATAATAAAACATTCTAAAAAAATAAATAAAAAATAGTCATTCCTAAAAATCATAAAAAAACAAAAAAACTTCGAAAAAAATATAAAAACAATATTTTTTCACCAATCTAGAAAAGGGTCTTTATCTGTAGATAAAGATTCAACTTCAGTGTCTGAATCAGGATAATCTCCAAAATTAGAAGTATCGCTGTTATCTTTAATAGGTGGAAAATAAGGTGGTTCCATTTTTAAAAAAACAAAACTTCTCCAATCAAATCCATTGAAAAATCTATGATTAACAATATCTTTAACTCCATTTTTTAAACAACCAAATCTTTTAGTAGTATCTGCAATTAATAAATGCTTAATTAAACTTTTTGCACTTTTATCTATATTATTTGGAAATCTAATTTTACCTTTTATTATTTTTTGATAAATCATCATTGGATCATCATCACTAAAAGGGTCAATTCCGACTAACATTTCATATAATAATATACCCATTGTCCACCAATCAACGGGTTTTCCATGGCCTTTATTTAATATAATTTCAGGTGCTAAATATTCTGGTGTTCCACATAAAGTATATGTTTTATTATTATTTATTACTTTGGCAAAGCCAAAATCTGTTAATTTTAAATAACCATTTTTATTGACTAAAATATTTTCCGGTTTTAAATCTCTATATATTATATTTTTACTATGTAAATATTCAAATATAGTAATTATATGAGCTGTGTAAAATTTAGCTTGTTCAACTGGAAAATTAGTATTATTTCTTAATAAAGTAAACAATTCTCCTCCAGGGACATATTCTAAAATTAAATATAAATATTGTGAATCTCGAACATTAACTCCTTTTAATTCAACTATAAACGGATGATTTAATATAGATAATATATTATATTCTGAATAAACGTGATCTACTTGTTTTTGCTTCACTATTTCTGCTTTTTTTAATATTTTCATTACATATACTTTTGTATTTTTTTTATGACGACATAATCTTACTCTGCCAAATGATCCTATTCCCACTGTTTGAAGAAGTTCAAAATCTTGTAAATTTACTTTGATTATTTTCCCCTTGTTTTCTTGAATTTCTTTTTCTGTTTCACTTTCTGCATCCATATTTTGTGGTTTATTAAGTTTTATTTTTTTTTAAATTTTAATTTTTATTTTTTACTTTCTTTTTGAACAAAAATAAATTTTTGAGAAATTAATATTAAATAAATCTAAATTCTAATATGATTTCTACATCATGATTTTTTTATGAATTTAATAGAGAGAAAGAATTCTTTAAATTCGTTAATGATTTAAAAATTTTGTTCCTTTGGTCTTTCCCTAGTGTAATATAATGTTATTATTTCACATTTAACTATATAAATTTTTTGTATTTATTTATCATTTTTATTAATATTATTTTCTCATTAGGAAACACATTAATAGAATATAATAATTATATGAATTGACTGTTTAGTACTTTAATATAATAAAAATAATTATGAAATTATAAATATTCATTCTGAAAATCATCATGATCATATTCACTGTTAATTATTATCACAAAATAATATTAAAATTTTTTTATTTAATTATTTATTAAAAAATAGAATTAACTCAAAAATAAAAAAATATGACCCAAAAATAAACTTTTCTTGGTTAATAAAAATATTATAATAAATTATTTATTAAATAAAAAAGAACAAATTTTATACTTTATAAATAAAAAAAGAATTTAGAAGAAAGTGATTAGAAGAATATAATATTTATTAAATAGTGGTTGATATTATTTATTTGATTATATCTTTTTAATATTATTTTCATTTTATGAATATTTGTTTTAATAATAGTTAATGATTATCTTGACTCATAATCCTTTATTAATTGTTTTTATCAATAGTTTAATCATTATATTATAAAAGGAGTATTTCTCCAAAGTGTATTGCTATAAGATAAAGGATATATCGAAATTAATATCAAATTTGATCAAGTTTTTAATTTCGATAATAATTAACAATAGTATATACTTATTCTAATAATGATTTTAGATTATTAAATAATATCTTAATAGATTGATTGGTCTTTTAAAATAAATATCTTTTAATTTTTATATTATCAAAAATTAAACATAGAATAAATTGATTAAAATAATTAAAAATAAAAAGAATAAAAAAAGAAATCTTATTGATATTATACTTAAGTCTAAGTTAAAATTTTTATAAAAGAAATTTTAAAAAATTTATAAAATCAATTTTAAACTAAGAAGTAAAAAAGTTTTCAATTAATGATATAGACTTAAAAAAACAATAAAAAAAGAAATTATAGCTAAATAATATTTTTCTGTTTTTTTAAATATCCAAAAAACATTTAAATTTATTCAAAAAACTCTTAAATTATCTTAATTATATGATTTAAATGAAAAAATATCCTTAATTCTTTTAACAAAAAGTTTTTTGTAAAAATACCAAAATATGCCTTGAATATTTTGCTCTTTTTTTAAATTATAATTAATAGGTATTCTTTTTTTTTGAGATGTTTCAATGATAGTATTAGACTCCTCAATAATTTCAATCACTTTTTTTTTTTGTTTTAAACATTCAATATAAAATCTATAATATCTTTGAATTAAAGTTGCATAAGCTATCATAATTTGTAACTTAACTTCTGTATATTTTTTTAATTTTAGAAATCCGTATTCTAAAGAAGGATATTTTAATTTTTGTATATTTAATAATGCTTTGATTAAAATTCTTCTTTTTGCTTCACGTCTAATTTGCTCAAATGGGAATCTTAATAAATTAGTTTTAAAAGAACCTTTTTTCAAAATAATATTATTTAATACTTTTCTCTCAACTCCTTCCCCAATTTTTCTTCCTATAATTCTAATTCTTTTAGAATTTCTTAAGGCCATCATTTTATTGTACCAATTTTGTAAAGCTATTCTTTTTTTTAAATAATCTACTAATATATTCGTGTAATTTTCAGAATTATTATTATTTAATGATAAAGATTGTAAATTCCTTTTTCTTATTCTTAAAGTTGGTTTTTCATTTTCAATATTAAATGATTCTTGAATTTCCTCTATTACAAATTCTTTTTTTTTTCTTTTTTTTTCATCAGCATTTTCATAATTTTTTAAATTTGTTAAAAATTTATTCTTGTAATTTGTAATTTTATTTCTAAATAATTGACTTAAATTTAGTAAAAAAAGATGATAAATTCCATTCTTTATTGTTTTATTTATATCCATCTGAATATCTTCATCACGTTCTTTTTTATTTTTTCCACTTTTTAATTTATTTGGTTTTTCATTTTCTTCTTCATTCATATCAAAAGATTTTTTATAAATTTCTGATGTTTTATCAATTTGGAAAAAAGGAAGATTTTCATTTTTTAAATTTAAAAATTGATTCACTTTTTTGTTTTTTAATAATTCAAATTCCAAAACATTTGTTTTCTCCAATTTTTCCTCTTTTTTTGGAGATAATAACTGAATATATGAACTTTGAGTTTTTTGGAATTCAACTTTTTGTTTTTTTTTGTTTAATAATTCAAAATTATTAGATTCTGTTTCTATTTTGTGGAACTTTTTAGTTTTAGGAGCTAATATTTCTAAATTATAAGTTTCATTTTTTTGAATAATTTTATCTTTTTTTGAAGATAAAAATTCGAAATAATATGGATTTGATTTATTTATATTGTATTTTTTTTTTGTTGACAACAATTCTAATGTTTGAGGATTTGTTCTTTCAACTTTTTCAAAATTATTTACTTTTCCTTTTATTTCATAAGTCTCAAGAATTCTTTTTTGGGAATTTATTACTTCTTTTGTTTTTTTATTTGAATCTAATTGAATTTGATTTATATGTTCAGTTTTAAATGGTTTATGAGATTTCAATTTTCTGTTTTGATTTAAAATTTCAATGTTATCGATTTCTTCCTTTTCAAGTAAATTTTGTTCAAATATTTTTCCTTTTCCCTTTAATTCTATATGTAATATATCTTCTTTTTCTAAGTCAATTATATCTTTTCTTTTTTCATTAATTTCAATTGAAGGAATCATAATTTTATCAACCTTAATTTCTTTTAAAATAACTTTTGCTTTTGGTTTTGCTAAAATATTGAGCACATTTAATTTTTTTTGAATTATATTTGATTTCTTTTTCTCTTTTTTTACTTTAGAAACAATTTGAAAGGTTTCATTTTTTGATTTTGTAATATTTTTTTTTTTATCATTATCTTTTTCTTTACTTATAATATTATATTTTATTGTATTAATTGTTTTTAAATTTTTAAATATATGCTTTTCATTTTTTTTAGGTTGTGACTTTCCTTTAATTTCATATTTTATATTTTTTACGTTTTTTAGGCTTATGAAGGAAGTTTTAGGTTCTTCATTTTTATTTTTTTTTATTTTACTTTTAATTTCAAATTTCATAGGTTTTGAACTTTTTAAATTTGCAAATTCTTTTTTAATCATTCTTGGTAGTGATTTACTTTTTATTTCATATTTTATATTATTCACATTTTTGAGTTGTTCAAATGAACTTTTTTCTTTTTTTTTTGGTTCAAAATTTAAAATATCAAATTTCAAAGGTTTTGTACTTTTTAAATTTTTAAATAAACTTTTTGACTTTTCTCTTTCTTTTTTTTCTTTTTCCATTACAGTCTTTTCTTTTAATAGAACTTCTTTTTCTTTAATTAATTTTTCTCTTTCTTTATCTTTTTGTTTAATTAAATTATCTTTTTCTTTATCTTTTGCTTTTAAAGCATTTTCTTT
The DNA here is from genome assembly GCA_023807065.1 of Isotricha intestinalis. Taxonomy (NCBI): domain Eukaryota; phylum Ciliophora; class Litostomatea; order Vestibuliferida; family Isotrichidae; genus Isotricha; species Isotricha intestinalis. Next base: position 5,236 of record JAJJLU010004504.1, on the reverse strand, counting down.
TTCTTTATCTTTTTGTTTTATTAAATCTTGCTTTTCTTTTGTAAATTTTTCTTTTTCTTTTTTTAAATTTTCTTTTTCTTTATCTTTTTCTTTGATAAGATTTTCTTTTTCTTTGATTAAGGTTTCTTTTTCTTTTATTAATTTTTCTTTAAGAATTATTAAAGTTTCTTTTTCTTTATCTTTTCCTTTTAATAAATTTTCATTTGTTTTTTTTAAATTTTCTTTTTCCAATAAAAGTGTCTCTTTTTCTTTATCTTTTTGTTTTATTCTTTTTTCATTTTCTTTAATTATAACTTCTTTTTCTTTATCTTTTACTTTTAAAGCTTTTTCTTTTTCTAAATCTTTTTCTTTTAAAGCTTTTTCTTTTTCTAAATCTTTTTGTTTGATAATATCTTGCTTTTCTTTTATAAATTGTTCTTTTTCTTTAATTAAATTGATTTTTTCAAATTCTTTTAATTTTATTAAATTATCTTTTTCATTAATTAAATTATCTTTTTCATTTATTAATTTAGAGATATCATCTTGATTTGATTTAATTAACTGTTCAGTTTCTTTAATTAAAGTTTCTTTTTCAATTATTAAAAGCTCTTTTTCTTTTTCTTTATCATTTAATATTTTCTCATATTTTTTAATTAATTCTTCTTTTTCTTTATCTTTTTTCTTTAATTCTGTATCTTTTTCTTTTGATTTCATATTATTTTCTTTTAAAAGTTTTTCTTTTTCTTTTTTTAATTTTTCTCTTTCTTTGTCTTTTTCTTTTATCAATTCATCAAATTTTTTCAGTAAATTTTCTTTTTCTAATATAAGGTTATTTTTTTCATTTTCTTTTTCTTTTAAAATTTTTTCTTGTTCTTCATAAAATTTTGTTTTCTCTTCTTCCATATCTTTGATGGCTTTAGCTTTAGCCTTTAAAATAGTATTGTTTTTTTCTTCTTTTTCTTTCAAATTTATTTGAACATTAAAATTTCTCCATTTATTCATTTTATTTCTTAATATTTCTGAAACATTAAATTCTTTTTTATTTAGAATCTTTCTTAAAATTGTATTGATATAATTCTCAATTATACTTTCATTATTTTCAAATTTATTTTCTTTTAGAGATAATAAGAAATCAAAATATTTATTAATAATTTTTTTCTGTATTATTCTAAAAATAAGTAAAGTTGCTAAATTTCTTACATATAAATAATCTTCTATATCATGATCTTCTTCTTCAATAGGGACATTTTCTTTTTTGTTTCTAATAATATTTTTTGGAGTATTTTCAAAAACATAATTATAATTTAAATTTTCTTCATTAACTTCTCTATATTTCTCTAATTTTTTATTTTTTCTCATTAACTCTCTTTCTTTCAAAATTTTTTTTATTTTATTTAATATTCTTTTATAAAATCTTCTTATTAAAAATCCTCTAATAAAACTTTGAATAATTATTATTAGTCTTTCATATTTATGAAAAATAAGTAATAAATTTCTCCACCATTTTTGTATAATTTTTGCTGATTCTCTTTTCTTTTTTTCACTGTATTGAATATGATTTTTAAATTTCACAAAAGTATAATTTTGATTTTTGTTTAAATTCCCATAAACAAAATCAACTACTCCACCTTTTTCATTTCTCATTCCTTTAGTTATTATTTTATCATTATCATTATTTTTTTTAAATATATTAAATAAATTAGATATTTTTCCTTTTCTTTTATTAATGTAAGTTTCATTTATTATTGAATATTTTTCATTTTGACTTTTTGATTTTTTATTATTACCTTTATTTTTTAAATTTTCTTTTGAACGAGAATTTACTATAACTTGGCCAACAGATCTATTTTTTTTTCCAAAATTACTTTCTTTTTTATAATAACTTGTCTCCTTTTGAATTTCATAAGTCTGAGAATCTTTAATATCTAATAATCCTTTTTTTTTAATTTGGTCAAAAAAAAAATCATTGTCAATTGTTTTCATTGGAATTGAATACTTCATCGATCTTTGAGTATTAATTTCATATTGATTATATAAATGTAGATTTCTTTCATTAGGACTTTTTATTGAATATTGATTGTAAGTTCTAATATTATAAGTATTATAAGGATTATCTGTATTATAAGTTTGATCATTATAAATAAGTTGATTAGAATTTTTATGAGAATGAGAATTTAAAGATTGATTTGAATTATATTGGTTATTATAATCATATTCTTGATTATATGTATTGTAATTAAAAGGAGAAGCAGGATAATTTCGCTGATAATTATTGATACGATTGTAAGAAGAATTACTTTCGTTTCCCGGACTTGAGTTGTTGATTCTTTCAGTATGAGTACTATATTTCTTTTTTCCTGAAGATTTTTTTTCTGAAGAATCAGAATAAATGTTCTTATTAGGTATTATATAATTATTTTCTTTATTAGCTATTATTGTTGTTAGTTGTTTTCTTTTATCTTTCAGATCAGCTTTTTTAGGCTTAATTGTAGTAAATTCATAAGTTTTTTCTTCAATTGCACCTGTGGTTTCTTCAATGGTTTCATTGATTTTTTTTTGATCAGATGAAGTAGAAATAATGTTTGAAGTTTTTTGGATTTTTTTTGGATTATTTATTGTTTTATTGGATGTTATTTTTATTGTATTTTCTAAATATTCAGGTGTTTCTTTTACAATTTTCATAATTTTAGTTGAATCCTTTTTATGGTTTTTATCTTTTCTCTCTTGCATTTTTAATTTATTTAATTTTAATTTTTAAATGCTTCTTGATATTTATATATTTTTATTAAATTAGGATATTTTATTTGATTAATTTTTAATTATCATTTTTTATTTAATGTTTATAAAATAAAAAAATTTTATTCAATAAAACATAATTTATATAAACCATATATATAAATTTTACTTATATTTTTATTATATATCTTATTCACTAAATCATTTTTATTTTTTCTCTACTTTTTGAAATAATTCATCTAATTCTTCTTCATTTTTGCATTTAATATTATTAAAAAAATCTAAAGTATCAATTGGATTAATATTAAAAGCAAAGTACTTAAACTTAAAGAAATCTTCTATGATATTTTCAACTAATAGAATTTTATGAAAATCAATTAATTTTTCATTTTTAATATATTTAAATCTTTCTTCATAATGACTAATGTCCCGAAGAAATATACCTAAAAATGGAATATATGCACAATTCTTACAATTTTTAATTGAATCTCTTAATTTTCTAAAATTTTCATTTGGAGAACAAAAATTTTTTAAATCTACTAACATAGAAGTATATTCTTTTTTTACATATCTCCAAGTGTTATCTAAATTTGAAATAAAATAATTTGAAAGTGCAAATTGTATTGGAACACAATCATTGTAATTTTTAATTTTTCGACAAGAATCACATATTTTTATCCATTGTTCAATTATTTTTGCCCTTTTTTCTATTTTAGATTCTGATAATATCTCTTCTATAATAAAATTAGTTAAATTATTTGAGTTATTAATTAATTTTATAATATTGGGAGAATCTTTTTCTTTATTTTGTTTTGTAAACTTTGTTGTTAAAATTTCTTTTATTTCTATTTTATTAAAATATGATTTTGATATATATGTTAATTGATATGATATTTCTGTTTCTGTATAATTTAAAACAGAAAATTTACAACCAATGTTTTTTTTTAAAGATAAAGTAAAGTTATTGTCTCTATTAAAGTTTCTCATAACAATGGCTTTACTTTTTTTTCTTTCTTGAATTAAATTTTTAACATATCTTAGATCTTGTTCATTTGGGCATTCATCTTCTAACAAAGATAATATATCTTCAATATTATTTAATTTGATTTTTTTGTCTTCTAATAGTTGAGTATAAAATTTTTTTAAAATTTGATAAATTGGGTCGGAGAATTTTAGTTCTTTAAAATATTCATATATTTCAATTACACAATTATTTAAAAATAAAATTAAACTATTTAATTGAACTTTATAATTTTGACTCAAATAATTATATCCAGTTATTATTTTATTCATAAACATTCTTAAATCCATAAATGAACAAAATTGATTTAAAAATGCAGAAACTAATAAACTATGTGTATTAGTAAAGTTTTCTAATGCAATTTTTTTAATAAATAAATCAATTGAAATATATTTTATTTTACCATTCAATATTATATAATTTGATTTATTTTCTTTTTCATCTATAAAATTTAATTGTTTTCTAGAATTGATAAATGAAACTGATGATTCTCTAGATGAATTTAAATCAAAATCTTCTAATTCTAAATCAAATTTATTTCTGAGTTTTTTTATTATAACATCATCTTTTTCATCTTTTTCTTTTATAATATCTATATATTGATTATCTTTATTTTTTTCTTTAAATTTATTCATATTTCTGTTCATATTTAAAAGTTTTGGACCCTTATTATTATCAATATCTTCTTTTATTAATAATGAACTTAAAACTTCCTTTGAAGATTTGATATTATTCTCTTTATTATTATTGTCTTCAATTATTTTTTTTCCCTGAATTTCTTTTTCTAAATCATCTATATTAACAAAAGAAGTAAAAATATTGGAATTTTGAGGCTTAATTTTATTAATCGAAGGTTTAATGAATTTTTGCCATGTGATCAAAAAATCTTCTTGAATATATTTTTCATTTTCAATAAAAGATTCTAGTAAATTAGTATATAATATAAAATTTTCTTTTATTTTTTTATCATTCAATTTGTTATTAAAACATTTATTAAATACTTCAATGAAAGATAATTGAATAGAATTATTATCTTTTTTTCTATGTTATAAAAATGAAAAGCTTACATTTTTTTCCAATCCCAAAAAGTTTTATTTTCATTTTTAAAAATTAATCTATAAATGATATTATCATTTAATTCCATTATAATTGAATATTAAATTTGAATTGTTATATATTTAAATAAATTAATTAATAATATATTGTAATATTTTAATAAAGAATAATGTATTGTATTATTTTAATGAAGAATATTTTTGGAATATAAAAAAATTCTATGACAAAACCTTATATAATTATTTTACTTATATTTTTTATCAGTATATTAAAATAAAAAATTAATGATATTTTGTATATTTTCAATAGGAAAAATAATTCCTTAATTTTCTCTTAAATTATAAAGATAAACTTAATAAAATTATTTATGAAATGATAAAATATTTTATTAAATGGTGGGTGATATTATTTATTTGATTATATCTTTTTAATATTATTTTCATT
>JAJJLU010004503.1:0-12272 GCA_023807065.1 Isotricha intestinalis | reverse complement strand
TGTATATTATTAATAGCTTCACTTATTAATTTAATAGTTTCTTCATTATCATTTTTATAAGAAGGATAGAAACTACCTTCATCACCTAAATCATTATCATAACCATATTTAATAACAATATTTTTTAATCCCATGAAACTTAAACCAGTAGGTAGAGCTTCTTTATAACAAGTAAATCCAGTATTAATGATAAAATATTCTTGGAAATCAACAGTTGATTCAGCATGAACACCACCATTAATAACATTCATACATGGAAAGGTTAAAATTTTAGCATTAGTACCTCCAATATAATGATTGAAAGTATTTTTAAATAATGTGAACAAGATTGAGCTACTGCTAATGATTCATCTAATATTGCATTCGCATCTAATTTATTTTATTATTTGTTCCATCTAATGATATTAATTTCTTATCTATTTCTATTTGCTTTAATGAACTCATTCCTTCTATTATAGGAACTTTTCATTTACATTTTTAATTGCTTTTTCTTCTCCTTTTCCATTATATCATGAATCATTATCTCTAAGTTCAAAAGCTTAATTTTTTCCTTTTGACTCTCCACTTGATACCATTGCTCTCTCTTTCACTCATCTTAAAAGTGTCACTTCTACTTCTATACTTGGGTTTCCTTTACTATCTAATATTTCTCCTTTCGTGGATTTTTGTTATTTGAGATAAATCTGGCTTACTTTCTATTATTTCTACTGATGACCTTCATCTTATTTGTTCTTCTTCATTATTTTGTAATTCTTACTTTATTTCTTTTGATTTTTCTTTATTATCTTCATCTTCTTTTTCTTCAGTTAATATTTTATCTTTTATGTTCTCATTTTTTTCATCTTTGTTGTCTTCTTATCCTTCTTTATTTGTTTCTTGAGAATTTTCTATTTGATTGTTTTTTGAGAATTTTCTATTTGATCACTTTTATGTGATTGATCTAATTCTTGTTTAAATGAGTCTTCAACTGGTTCTTCATAAGTAATATCTTCTTTCTTTTTACCATTATTTTTATCACTTTTTCCTTTTCCAGTATCATCATCTTTTTTTTCTCCAGAAATTTCTTTATTTCTATTCAAATCTAAAATATTATTTTTTTCAAATTTACTTGTTTTTTCAGTTCTTCTTCATTAACAGAAACATTAGGAGCTTCTTCTTTCCCATTTTTAGGTTCTTCGTAATTAAGTTCTTCATCATATTCATCATCACCTTTTGATCTAGATAGTTCTTGTTCATCTCCTTCTTCATAATTATTTTCATATTATTTATGTTCTTCTTCTTTTGGAGTAGAATCTGTCTTTTTATTTCCATCTTCAACTTACTTTTGAGGTTTTTCTTTTTCTTCAACTCCATTATCTTCATTTTGTTTACTAGGAATTTCATCATCTTCTTCTACTTCACCATTATTAACTTCACTGATTTCAATATATTTGACTTTAACTTCAGTAAGTCCGGGTTCATTAATATCAATATTCTCTAATTCATTCACATTCTTCATTTCATTCATTAATTTATTCTTCAATTCTTCATTATTAGAATCATCATAATATTCTTCTTTTTCTTCTTTATTAACAACTTCTCCATTTTGAATTACTTCCTTTGATTCCTTAACTACTTTATTGATCTGGATTTGAACTCTCTCATTTTCCTCAGTAGCATTCAGAATGCTTGTTTCAAAGAATTTCTTTACCAACGACGTTTAATATATCTTCAAATTCTGGAGCAATTTTAAAAAATTTTAAATATTTTATGCCATTTTTTTTTTTTATATATTTTTTTGGGGTATTAATTGTAATTTGGCTTAATATATTTATTATACATTTAAGATTTTTTTATTTTTTATAAAGGATAAATTTATTTTTTTTGCTTTTTATTATGTTTTTAAAAAATTAAATTAGAATATTTAAATATTAAATGTCATTAAGCATTTATGAAGGAATTGAACGAATATATATTTATCTTCCTGTTTAAATGATAGAAAATGAAAATGTTTTATCAGTAAATGATTTATATATTGCATATTGTTCTTCAGTAACAGCAGTAAATATTATATAAAAAAACAAAATAATTAAAAATATAAATAAAAATAGACATAATTTCTTTAAATCAATTGCTTTAAATAAAGGTAATAAATTTCAAATTGCAATTTTTTATGATTATGAAATATATATTTATGATATTAGATTAGAACAAATTTTAATTAATATTGTTAAAACAGATATAATGGAATTTAAAACAGACAACATTTTTTAGGCATTAACTTTAAAAGGAGAATTATCATATTTTGATATTTTTTCTTCTTCAATGATTCAAAAGAAAGAACAAAAAAATAAAATTAAGTTATATTAAAACAAAAAGTAAAGTATTATGAGTGAAATGGTTTCCTTTTGATTCATCTTCTTTAGCTTATGACAATGATAAAAATATTATTTATTTTATCGATATAAAGAATAACTCAAAAAATTTATATATTGAAATAATAATGATGAAGAAGATTCAAAAATGAAAATTTCTTGTATTGAATGGTATGATATAGATGAAAATATAATTATTTATTGACAGGTATATCAACAAGTAGAATATATTTAATTGATTTTAATATAAATGGAGCTTATATAAATATTAATTTTGAAAAAACTAGAAATTCAGTCAAATATTTATTTAAATTTTCAACCTTTGTTCTTTTAATTCTATTAATGATAATTCTTAAAAATATCATGTTTGGAATATTTCAAAACAACTTTTAAAACAATGAAAAAAACAGGAGATTTATCATTTAATAATTGGGTTAAGTATAATAACAATTTTTGATGATATTCATGGAAATTTAATATTATATAATTTAAAAAATAATAATATTAATTATTTAATTGAAAACACTCTTTGTCAAACTATATTTGATTTGAAAATAAATCCTTTTTTAGGAAACATATTCAAACATCATCTTTTGATAGTACAATTAAAATTTAGGATTTATCAAAAAAAAAATTTTAAATACTTTATAGAAATTATGATGAAAAATATTTTTTTTTTAAAATCTATTTTTTTTATTTTATGAATCAAAAATAATATAATAATAATATTATTAAAAATAAGGAGTGTAAAAAAAATCCAATAACTTTATGACTTAAAATATTTATATAAATATTCTTTTCATAAATTTTTAAATAATCATATACTCCAAAAAAAAAGAGATAATATAAAAGAATATTTTTTTCTTATTTTTACCATTGAAATTAGGAAAAAGAAAAATATTAAAAGGTAAATATATTAACATTATAATCATTAAATTTATAAAAAAAATAATAACTTTCAACAGAAATTCAATATTTTATTATTTTTCATCTATTTAAAAACCAAAAGAATGTGACAGAAAATAAAGAGAAAAAAAGTGAAAAAGAAGATAATGAGAATCATAAATTTGTCATTAAATCTAACAGGATATTATTTCTCATATATTCAAATTTTCCTGTTAATGTTTCATCTTCATCTTTTATATTCCATATATATTTTATAACTTGATAACATTTTTTAAAATCTACAAAAGTTGAATTATTATTAATTGCTAGTTCTCTCATTTTTTCTAGAGAAGTTGAAGAATTATCATATATTTGAAGAATAAATATATTAACTTATTTTTCTGTAATCCTGATATAATTATCATTGTCTATTTTATCAAATCCAAACATTTTATTTTATTTTTTTCATAATAAACTTAAAATAATTGAATAATTAATTTCACCTCATCAAAACTCAATTATATTTAAAAAAATAAAATGTAGAAAAATATATAGTAAACAGGAATTAAAAATAAGATTATATCTCAAAAAAATTTTAATAATAATATTAAGATAAATAATGCTAGATTCAAAATAAAATACAAATTCATAATTGGATTAAAATTAAGAATTTTTAAAAATAAAAATAAGGATTATAATAAATATATTATTATTCATTTTAAATAGAAAAAATAATGAGTTAATCATGAAAAATTAAAACATAAAAAACAAATAAAAAAAAAACAAAAATCCAAATTTTAAAAACCATCAATAAAATAAATTAAAAAAAAAATAAAAATTAAAAAAAATAAAATATTAAAAAAATAAGTTTGAGGAGATGAAGTTTCCTCACAAGTATTAGATTTAGGTATTTATAATTTCTGTATAGGATATTCAGGAGAAGATTTTCTTAGAACAGTATTTCAACCAATAATAGGAAAAAATCCAGATTCAAAGAATTTATTTTTCTCGTAAACATCACTTCGTTTTTTTAAACCAAACACATCATATAAAAAATGGGATAATAGATAATTATGATTTATTTTAATCAACAATAGATAATTTATTAGAATTTAATTTAAATACATTTAAAAGATCATCCAATAATATTCATATTACATAACAAAGGCATAGTATAAAACAGAATTTATGATTGAAAAATATTAAATTGCTATAATATTTATTTGTAAATCTGCAGTATTATCTTCTTTTTAATGGTTATGCTTTACAAAAAAGTTTAATAAAATCTTATTTTACTTATTTATATTTTAATAATTTAATAAGAAAGAAATTAAAAAAGTAGAAATTTTGAAGCAAGACCTTTTTATTCTTTTAAAAAGAATAAAATTGATAATAATAATTATGAAATAGAAATGATAAATAATGATTTTTTAAATAAAGTAGATAAGTCATATGAAGATTTTTGGGAAAAATAAAAGTGTAAGAAATTTAAAAGAAATATGTCTACTAACAAATGAAGAACAAATATCATATAATATAGAAAATGATTTATTAATAGTAACTCAAATGATTCAAAGTATTAATTATTAAATACCTGATGGAATTAGAAATGAATTAATTAAAGATAGAATGTTATTAATTGAAAGAGTTTTTTTTACTATTAACAATCATATTCGATTTTATGGATATCATAAAATGATTTTAATGATGTTATTTTTAAAACTTATTTAAATATTAAAAGAGATTTATATAATAATATTTTAGTGATGAAATACTCTTTTTACAATGGTCAAGTGAAAATGCATTTTCATTATCAAATTTAAGAGAAAAGGAATAAAATTTATTTATCAAAAATCAATTTTTGGTTGAAAAAGAAGTTTACCTTGAAATTTTCTTATGAAGAGAGTTTACAAGGAAATGTAATTTTTTCTACAACAGATATAATGTTATTAAATAGAGATTCTTCAATAAGTTATTTTTCAAACAATGACGATGGAGATAATGTAATAAAAATACCAAAAGAAAACTCAAGTGAAAAAACAATATTGATTTTATCATTTTATGTTTCAAATGAAGAAAATTGTTTAGCAAACTTTTACTATTTTGATGGGAATGAAAAACATGAAATAAAATGTTTTAGAAATTAATAATGCTAAATTTGTATCTTTTGATGAATCTATATATTCATATCAAGAAAATTCATATTATTCAATTGAAACAAATCAAATAAAAAATTCTTATGTGATAATTAATTTAAAAGTATTTAAAAATGAAAAAAGTACTTATAAAGCAAATAGTTTATTTTATTAGGTATTTTAAATAATTATTTAAATACTCAATGTTTTACGATAAATTATAGTAAATCATCTAAATAAAATTCTAAATTAAAATTACATTTTCATATTATGTCACTTTCAGGTTCTGTTCAATATTATTTTGATAAAGAATCATCTATAAGTAAAACCTCCATAGATTATGATATTGCATTTATTTATTCAAAAAATAATTTAGAAAATTCAAATTTATGTATTCAAAATAAAAAAGAATCTAATTCAGCATATTTGTTAGAAATAATTGATTTTGATGAAGAAACAAATATAACTAGTTTTTATACTCTTCAAATAAATGGTAAAACTTATAGTAGAATATCATTACTTAAAAAGTTAATATATTTTAATTTTACTCAAAGAGCTGGTGATAAATGTGATAAATATAAATTTTATTTAAAAGTTAAAAAAGGAAATCCAATTATGCATGTATATAGCAGAATGTAAAACTTATCCTAAATGTATTTATAGTTTTGATGAAATTGAGCATTATATTTCAATTGGTAATTTACTAAAAGTAAAACAATTAATGTCATTTATTATAATTCGTTTAAAGTAAATTCTTAAGAAATTCTGAATTCTTACTAAAATTTACTTACTGTTGGTTGTTATGGAGATATTGATTGATAATATGAAACTTTATTTTATTGTGAAAATGATGGTATTATATTAAAAAATCTCAAAGATTTGTTACTTTTTTACAAAAAGGATTTACTAATGTTTTTGAGTTTGAAATCATTGATCCTTCAATACAAACTGTAATATTTACTGTTTATACTTTTACAGGAAATACTAAGGTTGAATCTAATATTTTATATGTTGCAAATTTATTAAGACCTGTTTATTTAAATTAACAAGAATTTAATTATTATAAAGCAAATATCACTGATTCAAATAATTTAATTAGAACATATAATTTCAATGTAGAAGCAATAAACAATTCTTTCTTTACTGTAGAATACTGTGCTATTCCTCTTAATGAGAAAATTCAATGTATTAATGCAGGAATAACATATATAGAAACAATTGATTTAAATGTTTCAAGAGAAATTTGGGTTAATAAATTAAGAAAAGAAGCAAATAAAAATTATTATGCTTCATTTTTATCATTTAATTGTAAAATAACAATCAAAAAAATATTTGTAGCTCCTCCAAAAATAATTTTAGAAAAAGGATATTTTGTTAGAGATGAAATTTTATCATCAAATAAAGAACACAAAGAAAAACATATAAAATATTTAATTAAAGTAGAATCACTGGATTCAATAAGAGAATCAGAAAGTGAACTTTGTATGATATATATAAGTTCAACAGAAAACCTTTTCAAAAAACAACTCTAAAAGATGATAATCATAAAATGATAGGAGAAAAGAAAAAACAAAATATAGTTTTATCAGAAAAAACAAAAGGAATAAAATTTTTATATCCTTTTGCAAAAATTGATGATTTATTATTAAATTTTGATATTTCAAATTAAGGAAATTGATATGTTAATGTTGATGTTGAAGGAGATAATTATATAATCAAAGATTTAATAGTATCTCAAACTCAAACTCACTTCATTAAAAATGAATCATTTACAAAAATATGAAAATAAAAATGAATTATGTAAAATATTTATTGAATTATTTACTGAAGAAAATGATTTAAAACAATCAAATATGAAATTTGCATTTTCAATAAAATCAGAAGAAAATACTCCTTCATATATAAAAAAGGATTAATGAAAACAGATGTAATTTCAGGTAAATCAAATATATATTATTATACTGATGTAAGTAAAGGAGAAGAAGGAGAAATTTTAATTAATTGTGAAAGAGGAACAGGAGATATTTATGCTAGAATAGTTGAAAAAGATATTTCTTTAGACCAAAATCCAAATTGGATGGGAAGAATTCATTTAACTAAAAAACGAGATGATAATCTTTTAATTGTTGATGAATATTCAAATTAAATATATTATTTTAAATCTGATACTGGAAGATGTGGAAAAGTAGGTTGTTTCAAGTAATTGATGTTTATTTAGATAGATTTATCATTACATATAATCTGTTCTAATAGAGGAGATAGCAGGGTAATTTTAGATGAAAATCATAAAGATGTTATTCTATTAAGTGAAGAACAAAAAACAAAACATGAAAAAAAAAAGAATAGAAGAAAAAGGAGGAGAAGTCAGACAATTAGAAGATGAAGATGCTCCTTATAGAGTATTTTCCAAAGATCAACAATATCCAGGTATTGCAATGAATAGATCTATAGGTATTATTTTATCTAATTATTTTTTCGACAAAACTGATGAAATAAATTGAATTGATATTAAATATTATTTTACTAATAAATGCCAAAATTGTTCTTTTATAAAAAGTAATAATATTTTCATTTCTTTAATTTCAATTAATGATATTAATCAATCAAATATTTCTTGTATTAATTTAGGATAATTCAATTTTATTATTGAATATATGAATAATAATTTAGGAATGTTTATAATAGGATTAATAAAAGAATACGATTGTTTAAAATGAATTGAATTTTTGTCAATTTTGTGAACAACTATTTTGTAAAAAATGTATTCCAAATCATTTTATTAATGAGCATGTTTTTGGAAATGAAATTTTGAAATGAATGAAATTAAAAATGGAGATATTAATGAAATAAAAGAAAAAATTAATAAAGCTATAATATAGTTAAGATAAATCTAATAATTGATATTATAGAATATATATTAAAATTGAATTATTATTATTGCAATAAATATATTAACATTGTATTTTTTGAATATAATTATTATGAATATATTTAATGTGAAGAATAAATATCATTTTTATTTATTAAAATTTAAAAAAAATCTATTTATGAAATTTGATCTTTAAAACTCAAAAAAAAAAAATTTATTTAAAAATGGAACCTAAAAATTCACATTCCAATGAAGACTCAAACTATATTAATGAAAATTAAGTCTATTTTTTTTCAAATCAAGGAATCTCAATCAATTAACAAGATTCAATGCTTTATATCAAAAAAACAAACAAAAAGAGAAGTTAAAATAATAAATATACTTATAATATGAATTTTAATTATTTGTTTTTTTAATTTTGAGATAGATTTCTAATTTTTTTGTTTTAAAATAAGTATAAATAAATATTAAATTTTAATTCATCATTAAAATAAACAAAAAATTCAAACTAAAATTAATATTAATAAATCAAAAAATCAAATTAAAAAAAAACAAAAAAGAAAAAAAAAAGTAAAAAAAATGGGTAGTACTTCTAGCAATAATAATAAATCCCCAAAAAAATCTTCCCTTGATAAACCGAGCAAAAATTCAACCGAAAATTATTAAAATAATCAATCAAATATATGTTACAATGATTCATTATCATATAAAGGAGTAAGAACTGAAACAACATCAATAAATACTATCGAAAAAATGCTAAACCTAACATTTTACTTTGAAGACACAGATGAAGATTACAATATATTATTTCCACCATCAGGAACATTTGAAGACTTAGTAGACAAAATATTAAAATTAAACATTCCATTAGCAGACGATTCATTTTTTTTAACAAAAGGAAAAAAAATAGAGTTAGATAAGAAATATGATTTTGAAGAAGATCAAAAAATAAAAGTAAGAAGAGAAAGTACATTAGAAGATAAAATAACATTTAATGATTTGTCAAGTAAGACAAAAGATGCAATAATAAAAAGAAAAATACATAAAGTAAGTAATGGTTGTTATTATAGATATATTTGTCAAGGAATAAATTTATATGGTATATGTGTAAATAAAACTTGTAAAGCTTATTCACAAGAAGTTATTCAAATGATTAATGATAATGAATTAAATTTTATTAAAAAAAATGGAATGATGAATTGTCCTCTTTGTAATGGTCCCTGCGCCGTTAAAACTGTTGGTTTTTATAAATGTTATTTTAATATTTATGGAAATAAATTGAATGTAGAAAAAGATGAGGTTGAAAAATTCGGAGTTGAAATAAAAGATTTTTGGAAACAAGATATTAATATTGATAATACTGTTTTAGTAAATGGAAAAAAAGTTAAGGTTAATAAAACAGATGATGAAGACGTTTCTAAGTTTAATGAATATGATTATGAAAGGAATGTTTTTCTCAAATTAGTTTTTCAAATTAAAAAATTTTAATTTATATTTTTAGATTAATTTAAATATTTCAACAATTTTTATTATGAAGTTTATTTACATGAAATTTTTATTATATTTTAACAAACAATATATTAAAATAATAAAAAATTAATTAAACTGTATTACAATATTATTATCCCTCATGTTTTCCTTTTTTTTTCTTTTAATTTTTCTTATTTATTTTCTTTATTTTCTTTTATTTCTTCTTTTACAGTTATTTCTTCTTTTTTTTCTTCGACTTTATCTTCTTTTTTAATTACTATTTTATTGTCTTTTTCTTTTTCATTTTCTTCTTTTTTTTGTTTTTTTAATTCATTATTTTCTTTTTTTTTTTCTTGTCATTTTTTTCTAAAGAAGTTATTTTTTCTTTTAGATTATTAATTAGATTATTTTGTTCATCTAATTTTTTTTAGGATTCTATAAATAATTTAATTATCCCAGAATCATTCATTTTTTTCATCCATATTTTTTCAAAATTTTTATCTATTTTTATTATTTTCATTATTTGATAGTTCATTAAGATTTATATTTATTGCAATATTTTGCCCATAAAATAATTTATTGTGCTCGATTTGTTTTTTTTGCTAAAGCTTCTAAAAGATGTTTTAAGGATTGAAATTGAATATTTTTTTCTACGTTGTAATTTATTCCTTCATAATTTATCATTTTTATTAATTTATGAAATATAAAATATTTTTATTAATAACAATATTTTTTTAGTTATTTAATAATAAAGATAAAAAATTACTCTCTATGGTAATTGGGCTCAATCTCCAATCCCCATTAGAAATATAATTTTAATATTATATAATTAAAATATATAATTAATAAAATTATATTATAAAGCTAAAATATATTATACTTTAAATATTAATTTAATTAAAAATCTTCTAATTTTCTAATTAAAATATAAAATAATAATATTTAGAAAGATTATTTTTTTTAGATTTCAAATAATTTTAAAACACCATCTTTGCATCCAGTAACAAAATGTTTATCATCTACTTTAACTATAAAATTAATAGTACTCTCACTGATATTTTCTTTTTTAATTTCATACGAAAAATTATTTTTCCCAATATTAATCTTAACTAATTCCCCTTTTCTTCCTCCACATAAAGAAAAATTATTATCAAAAGAACAAACAGAAAAAGTATCTAGTTCAATATTATCAAAATCAAAAGTGAAAGTTTTTTGAAATATTATTTTTTCTTTTTCAATTATACTAATAATATTTATATAGCCAATACCTCCTACAACTAATATATTATCAATTTGGCAAATAGTTGTATTTATACATGTAGGAACTTTTTTAATTTTAGCAATTAAATCACAAACATGTTCTTCATCATCTTCATCTTCATCATCTTCTTTTGGTTCAATATTCCAAAACCTTAAAATCTTATCAGCAGAACCAGTTACTAAAATTTCTTTGTTTTTTATTTGGAATAAAGTCATAGTTTCTTTAGGATTATGAAATAAGCCAAATCCTTTTGGATTTTCTTCTTCATCTTCATCTTCATCTATTACTATTTCAGAAAATAATAAAGTTGTATTGATATCAATAATTAATATATTATTCATATTAGAACAAACAGCTATTCTATCATTTGTTAATACTTTCAAATCGTAAAATGTAGGTTTGTCCATCCCACCTATATCACATATTTTTTCAAGGCCTTTTTCATTAATTGAATATTTTTCTATATCTCCAAATGTAGTAATTATTAAATCACTTTTTTCATCATTGTCATTCTTTACTTCTGCAAGTAAATGACCAGTATCTCCAATTGATGTTTTGGATATTTCTTTCAGAATTAAATTTCCTTCTTTTTTATCTATATTTAAAACTGTTACATAGCATCATCATCTGATAAGACTATTGAACTATCTTTTAAAACTAATAAACTCGTTATTTCAGAGGAATAGTCTTCTTGATTGATACATTTTATTGAGTTAATTTTTGTACTTTCCATATATTTCTTTAAATAATTATAGAATTAATTATTTTAATGGATTATTAATTATATATCACAAATATTAACATTTTATGTACATTTCTCGTTTTAATTACGGATAAATATAATTAAATCTATTATACTTAATTTATTATATATTATTTATTTTTTATTTATATTATAATTAAAATAATAAAAATACCTAAATTAAGTCTTTTTGAAAAATTTAAATTAAGAAATAAAATGAGAAAATGGAAAGAAAATATAAAAGAAAAATTAATAATTATAAATGAAAATAATTTATTTTATTCCTTCAAATAAAAAAGAAGACTATGATATTTTAATAGAAAAAAATTTAGAAAATAAGAAAAAAAAAGTTAAAAACCTTAAAGAACAAAAATTAAAAAAATCACTTAAAGCATTATCATCATTATCAATTAATAAATTTGAAATATCATTAATTACTAATTTACCTATTAATAAATCTTTTAATACAATGGGAATATATCACAATCAAATTCAAATAGATTCAACTCCAATTCAAGAAAGAAACATTCATATATCATTTTTACCTCCAATTTCT
>JAJJLU010004502.1:0-12311 GCA_023807065.1 Isotricha intestinalis | reverse complement strand
CCCATGTCAATAAATATTAAATTAAAAAACGTTGTTGTTTTTTATATAAATAGTAGTATAAAAAATTTTATATTTTATATTAAATTATTTTTTAATTATAATTTAGATTTTATAGGGATAAATAACAATAAAACATATATTTTTCTTATATAAGCATTTCAAAATATTAAATTTACTATATTAATTCTTATTTCAAATCTATAAATTAATATTATATGAAATGTAAATTATTTTTAAATTTTCTTTCAAATTTTTTTTAATGATAATAAAATTATTAACTGTTTTTTTTATTACTTTTAACAAATATTTATTTTTTTTTTTGATAAAATATTGAAGAAAATATTAATAAAACTTTAGTAATTTATCAATCAAAGTAAATAAATAAAGGAATCCTTTTCAACACTTTCTTCTAAATATAAAATATTATTTATTTACACAAAACCTTAAGGATATAAAAAGTTTTTTCTATATTTAAAGAGTTTTCTTTTTTAGAATTCCTATGATGAATAATGTTTTCATGATAAACATTTTTTTAATTTTTTGGATATATTAATTTAAACAATAATAGCAAAAGAAATAGCCAAGCAATTATTTTTAGTATTATAAAATAGAAAATATGGTTAAAATTTTAGATTATTTACATAAAATATAAAAAAAGATTCTTGATACTGTTAATTGGATAATTTTTTTCGGAAATATTTCAATAATATTAAATAATTTTAAAAAAATGCAATTAAAAAAATATATCAAAAAAATTAATAAAAAAATTCTTTATTTCCTTAAATTATTATTAAACAATTGTCAATGAATTACCACTAATTCATTATTTTATTCTTATTACTCCCAATTATATTGAATCAAAATTTCAAAGAAGAACAAAGAAAAATGTTAACTAAATTAAAAGAACTTTTGAAATCAACATATTTCCCAGCAAACAAATACAAAGATTATGCAATAAATGTGGAATCAATTTCTCATGTTTATCTTGATTCAATTTCAGCTTCAAATAGAGAACAAATAAAAACAAGATATAAATTTCCAGAAGCAATAATAAATAAGTTAATGGCTGTTTTGTATTCAAATCATGTTTCAGTGTACGAAAGAATTGAATATGTTAAACCTACAAATATAACCCAAAAAAAAGCAGAATATTCAAGAATTATTGGTTTTGCTAAAAAAATTGGGAATATGGTTACATTTACTGTTGCAAGAGCAACAACCACTGCGAATCTCATTCAAAAGAAAGAAGAATTTAAAAAAAAAGTTTGTTGGAAGACATTTATCTTCTTTAAAAAATGTGAATGGAGATCCGAATGGAAAGACAGAGGGTATAATATTAATGAATTAAATATGCTTCAAAATGCATTAGATATTCATAATCAAATAAGTATTAGAGATAAAATAAATTCAATTTCTTATAATGATGAAATTGTGATTTCAAGTAGTAATAGTTTATATTCATTAGATGGGAGATTGTCAATGGTCATTCATATTAATGGACAAATTGCAATTTATGAAAAGGGAAGAGGTCAAGTTGGCACTTTTGGGGTTAAAAGTAATAATAATAATAGTCCATATACTTTGAGAGTAAAATCAGATGGTAATATTGTAATATGCAATAAATATAATGTTGTTGTATTTGAAACTAATACAGGTGGAAAAGGAAAATATCCATTTAATTTAATATTATCCAATGATAAAAATCTTGTTTTATTAGACCAAACAAATAGACCAATTTGGGATAGAATAGGAAAATTTAAAGATAAACAAAATCTTCTTCTTGAGGATTATAGGATTGAATCACTGAATAAACAATATTATGCTTCTATTCGTCATTCAAAAGTTGGAGTTTTTTCTTCAAAAACCAATGAAATTGTCAAAGAAGTTAAAATAAAACCATTTAACAAAGAAGGCCCTCATGAAGCTTATATTGAATCTGATGGAAATTGGGTTGTAAGAGATAAATATTTTCATGTACTTTTTACTTCTAAAAATGAAAAAACAGGAATTGCTCCATTTATCTTTAAAGTAACTGATGATGGAAATTTAAATGTTGTTGATTCTAAAGGTACTGTTGTGTATAGTACTTAAACTTAGGATATTTTATTATTATTAAAATTTAAATTTTTAAAATAATAATTTCATTATTTTAAAAATTATTTCACGAATATTAAAAAATATCAAATATTTAGAATGAATATTTTATTTTGGAAATTCAAATTCTAAATTGAATTTTTAAAAAAAACTTGATAATTCATAAAACATGATTATAATAAATAATTTTTTTATAATTTTTTTATTTATAATAATTAATAATTAGTTTTTATGACAAATTTTCAAAAAATTTTATACTGAATTATTTATTTTTTATTGTTTTTTATTGTAATTATAAAACATGAAATTATTTAATTGTTTCAAAAAAAAACATATTTTTTAAAAATTGGTTTTCATCAAAATTAAAAATAAGAATGTAAAATCGAAATGAATTAAATGATATTTTTTCAATAACAGCATGAATAATAAAATTCATCAAATAACCATTTATTCATCATAAATGAAAAGTTTACATTTCTCCTAAATTATAGAGCTAAATAATTGGAAAGGTAATTTGGAATGGAAAAAGAAAGATCTTTTTAGGAAAATTGATATTTATGATGATTAATTTGAATTTTTTGTTTTATTATTTGAAAGATTCAGGAATTATTAAAACATTTTTCATTTTATTTGTTATTTAATATTAATAAATATGATCTTTAATTTACTAATTTTAATATATTAACTAATAAAGATTTTTAATTAGAAGTTTTTAAATTACTAACCAAAGGATTATTTTTTTTGAGCATTTATTATTAAAAACTATAGATTTAATTCTTCTAATAACGAAGAGATTTATATTTTATATAAACTTTCAAATTTAAAAAAATCGAAATTTAATTATTTTACTTAAATTCTTAAATTAATTGAATCACATATTCATTCATATGAAAATCAACAATAATATTTTCAGATAATTATATTTGTTCTTCAATCATTTTCTTTACAATTTTCTATTTTTAATTTAAACTTTTTTGAAGTTAATAGATAATTATCATCACTACTTTATTTTTTATTAAGAAGATAAATTATTAAATTTTTTCTTTGTGTTTTTTAAACCAACAAAAATAAAAACAACACAATGTTAAATTCAAAATTCTTGATTTGATTTATAAAAGATATTTGTTGTGGATTTCAATTTATGATTTAATGAAAAATAAATTATGATTTGTTTTCAATTGAAAAGTTATATTATTTAATGAAGATTAATTATTTCATTTCTGAATGATAAAACATTGATTGAATTCAATATTAGTTTGAAACAATATAAAAAATATTATAAAAGAAAACGAATTAAAATGATAATATTTTATTTATTTTAAAATAAATGAAAAAAATTTCTTTTGAAAAAAATGACATGAATAATCTGATTCAAAAGGAAGATACTTTAAAACAGAATAAAAATAATACCCCTTCATCTATATTGAAAACATTTAAAAGAAGCAAAAGTTCATTGAAAAGTAATAAAAAAAGATCAAATAAAAGTGTATTAACTTCAATGAAATTTAAGAATGAACAAAATAATATTCAAGAAAATAAATTAGATATTAATTCAAGAGCTTTGGAGACTTTAACTGAAGTTGCTTTAAATATAAAACATTTATTAAGTGATTTTTTAATTAATGTTGATCCAGAAGATAAACAAATATTTCATATAAATGATGAATTAAAAAAAATTAGAGAAAATAATCAAAAAAATTCTTCGCATATTTATTCTTTTTTGGGAGGTATTGATAGTGATAGAGAAACTAAAAGTCCAAACAAAAGCAAAATCATATATGAAAAAGAAGAAAACAAAATAAATGAATTATTTAATTATAAGTCTTTTAATAAAAGAAGCAGTAAAAAATTTGAATTTAATTTAGAGCAAATTGAAAATGAAGATAATATGATTATAAAAAATTATAAAACTATGAAATCTATTAAAAATAAACCTAATATTGATAAATATTATGAAAGTGAACAAAAAAAAAAAAAAAGAATGTCTATTCATACAGTTAATACCAAAAATTATAAAAATAAAAAGTTAGATTTTTTTGGAAAAAAGAAAAAAAGTGATAAAAACATTAATAAAAAAAAAATAAGTTTAAAATCTTTAATAAATATAAATAAAGAGAATGATAACAAAGATGACAGTAAAGCAAAATTAATATATTCAGAAAATTCTAATAATGATGAAAAAGACATAAATCTCAAAATATTAAATCAAAAAAAAACTAGTTTAAAAAAATTAAATGACATAGACAATTCTAATGATACTATTTATATTCCAAAAACAAAGACTTATAATTTTTCAAAAAAAAATATAAATAAAAATATAAATAATTATAAAGTAAATAGTAGCAGTGATGATTCTGAAAGTCAAAATGATATTAAAATAAACAATGAAAGTAAAATTAACAAAAAATTTCAAACTATAATAGAAAATAAAAAACCTAAAAAAGATAAAAATGATATTCGAAATTATATAAATTTAAACGAAAAAACTCTTGAACAATTTAATAACCTTTGTAATGGATTAAAAAAAAGTATTACAATATGTGATAGTAAAGAAGAAGATGAATTTGAAGAAAATGAAAAGAAAAATAAAATATCAATTTCAGAAATTGAAAGAAAAAAAAAATATAAAGAAGAAAATGATTTAGACTATCATTTAAATGAAATAAATATTATAAATAAAAATGAAAAAATCATAAAAGAATTACAATTTCGAAGATTGATAAAACAAAAAAATTATGTATATGATTCTTTAAGTGATGAAGAATCTTTGGAAGAAAAAGAAGAAGGAAAATTATTTATTAATCCAAATGGAATATTTTTAATTATCTTTGATATGATTATATTAATTTTATCAATTTATGCCATAATTTTTTCTCCAATAAAATTTGCTTTTACAATAGAAAAAATTCCTAATTTATTTTCTAAAAGTTCAATGATGGATTTTATTATAGATTTTTTTTTTTTTAGTGATTTTATAATAGGTTTTTTTACAGCTTTTTATGATTTTGATGAACAATTAATAACAAATAATAAATTAATCATAAAACAATATTTAAAAAAATGGTTTACAATTAATTTTATAAGTGGGATTCCCTTTAATTCAATTTTTAAAATGATGGATTATTATCAAAAAAGTAATACAATTGTTTATGCTTATACAAATAATTTTTGGAAAATACTACAATTATTCCAATTAATCAGATTATTTAAACTGTATAAAACTTTTAATAATAATTCTTTCATAAATTCAATTCATAAAAAAATGAAAAGAATAGATGGTGTGTTATTAAAATGGTTTACTCTATATATGGCATTATTTATTTTCTTTGTAAGTGTTCATCTTCTTTCATGTATATTTATTTATTTATCTAAATTATCTCATCCAAATTGGGTATATTTAAATGATTTAAATTTTCAAAAAAATAAAATTGATATTTATATTGCATCTTTATATTATATTTGTGCCACTGTTTTTACTATTGGTTATGGTGATATTGTCTCAATTTCTTTATATGAAAGAATTTTTAATTTAATATTATTATTTGTTGGAATTATAATTTATTCTTTTTTTGTTTCATTTTTATCAAATTATGTTCAAAATATGGATTCTAAGGCTTTAAAATACTCAAAAAAAATTGAAATTTTACAAAATATAAGAGTTGAACATGAAACAATGCCTCAAGAACTTTTTGAAAAAATCTCAAAGTTTTTATTATATGATTTAGCTAATGAAAAAAAAGATAAACATGAAATTATTGATAATTTACCTCTTTCATTAAGAAATAAATTAATAATGGAAATGTATAAAGATATTATCAATAATTTTATTTTTTTTAAAAATTTTAATAACACAGATTTTATTATTAGAGTAATATTAGCTTTAAAACCAATTCAAGCTGAAAAAAATGAAAAATTAGTAAATGAAGGAGATTATATTGATGAAATTATATTTGTTAAAAAAGGAAGACTTTCTTTAGAAATTCCAATTCCACTTATTATTAAAAAAGAAACAATAAATAAAATACAAACTATAAGACATTCAAGAGCTTCATTAAAATATAATTTAACAAAAAATATTGTACCATTTGAAGCATCATCAAATAATAATAATATTCCAAATATTATTGATGTACCTACTAAAGAAGAAATAAAAGAAGATAATTTCTTAAAAAAATTTGATAAAATAATTAAACCTCAAAAACACTATTTAAAAATAATTGAAATTAGAAAAAATGAGTATTTTGGTGATATATTAATGTTTTTGAATAAAAAATCACCATTAAGTGTAAAAGTAAAAAGTAATAATTGTGAATTATTTTTATTAAAAAAAGCAGATGCTGTAGAAATATCAATGAATTTCCCAAAAATTTGGAGGAAGATAATTAAAAAATCTTTGTTTAATATGGAACAAATTGAAAGATTAATTAACAAAACATTAAATTTTTTTTTAATTCATAATGAAGGGAATAAAAATGAAAACGATGAAATTAATTATTTTAGAATTGATCCTAATGGAGGAAATAAGTTATTAAATGCAAACAATATGATAAATTCTTTTAAAAACAAAAAAGAAAAATGTGTATTACAAAGTATTCCAAGTGATGAAAATGAGGAAGAAGAAAATGAAGAAGAAAAAGAAGAAAACGAAGAAGAAAACGAAGAAGAAGAAAAAGAAAATCCAAATAAAATCAAAAAATCATTAATAAAAACTATTAATGAAGTAGAAGAGTTTTCTTTAGATTCTAATAGTTTAAAAAGTAAAAATAGTCAAAGTAGCCTAAAATCAAATTATGAAAGTCAATTATATTCTTCAGATAGTGAAAAAAGTTCAATTAACTCAAAAAAAACAATAATTACAAATCCAACTCATAAATTTATAGATTATATTACTGAAAAAAGTTCTAAAGAAAATGAAACTTTAATTTCTTCAAATTATCATTATTTTGAAAATGAAATCAATAAAGAAAATTTTCCTTTTGAAGAATCCATTGAAATTAATCAAAGTGAAAATATTTCAAATGGTATTATACCAAAGGAAATTATGAATTGTTCAAATATAAGTAATCATATTATATTAAATGATAGTGAAAGTTTAGAGAGTGTTAAAAAAAAATATCCAAATAGTATTTTAATGCTTTTAAATTGTGAATTTCAAAATAATAATAGTAAGTTACATTTAAATGATATTAATAAAAATAGAACAATAATAAAAAAATCATCTTTTGATTTTATTAGAATAGAAAAATTAGAAAACTTTTCTTTGAAAGGGGGGAAAAAAAAAACAAAAAATTTTGAATATCTTATACAACAATTCAATAATGATATTAAACAAAAAAATAATGATAAATTTCAAAGAAGAAATAGTTTACCTAATTCAAAGACAACTAAAAGTGTTATTAAGAACTCAAATGATATGAAAAATTCATTTTTGGATAAATTTAATGCATTTAATAATTCACCTATTAATAGGAAAAAGTTAAATAAAATGATGTTTATTCAAATTGAGAAATTAAAAAATAATGAAAAAATATCAGAAAGTGAATCTCCTTTAAATTCAAAACACAATTATTTAAATGATAATATTTCTATTATTGATATGATGAATACTATGAAATCATCTAATTTTTCTAATAGAAAAAGAATAAATTCGACAAAAAATATAGGAGTGAGTAACACAATAAATAAAAGTATTTCTGGGAAAAGTGAAAATACTTATAATCCAAAAAATAATGAAAAAAATAATAGTAGTGAAAATCTAAGTAAATTAAATTTAATAAGAAATAATATTAAGAAAAACTCTCTTAATTTAAATAATCCTAATTCTTTTTATTCTGAATTTTTTTCTTCTTTTTCAAATAAAGAAGAATATAATAAATCAAATATTAATTTTTCCCAAAGATTGAAAAATATTGCGAAAATTATTGAAAAACACAATAAAAGAGATTTTAACGAAAATTATGAGACAGAAAATTTAAAATCGAATTTAAAAGAGAAAATATAATACCTTCATTTAAATAATCAAAGAAAAGGATCATTATTATAATCATTTTTCTATTAAATTAAATTATATTATATAAAATGAAATTATTTTATAATATCTTTTCATTTAAATTAAAAAAATCAATTTATGGAATTTAAATATAGACAACACATTTTATTAGATTAAAATTAATAAATTGAACATATTTGTATTAAAAATATATTTTTTTAAATAAAAAAATTTCTATTATTAGAAATTTATTTTTTATGTCAATGTTAATTAAGATAAATTGAAATATGTATGTCATTGATGAAAATATCAATAACAAGAAATTTACTTTTCATTCAAATATATAAAATAATTCATAGAGCAATTTCAAATCACAATTGAAAAATTAATTTAAAGAGAAAGCAAATATATAAAGAAAAATTATAAATTATAAATTATAAATTTCCTTAATAAACTATTTCAAAGACTGATGACTTTGTATTTTTCCTATTTTCAAAGAAAATATAATATTTTTATAGATTATTTTAGAATTAAAACAAAAATTCTCTTTTGGATTTTAGGAATAATAAGAATTTTTGAATTACATATTCCCAAAATTTATGTAAAATTCCTATAAATGTCATCAAACTTAAAATAAATATCTATAATAGTATAAATAAAATTAATTAAAAGTCTCAAATTACCCCCACTTTCAATTAAAAAATAAAAAATTTAACAATTAACATATGATTTTAAATTGCAAATGTAATATTATTTAATATATTATTATAATGAAAAAAAAGAAAAACAACATTTTTTACTTTAATGTTCATTCCAATTTTCAAAAAAATAATGATTTTTTTCTTTGTGTTGATAAAAATAATTTTAATTCACAATGATTATGTTAATTTTAATCCTTAAAAAAATTAAAAAAGAGTGAATTAATAATAATTTAATAAATCTATATAAGAAAAATATAAAATAGAATATTATTATAAAAAGAATGTAATTTATTGTTGTTATAGTGATAATTCAGGATTTTAGTATTTTTGAGAAAAAATCAAACTTTTATAAAAATATAATATGGAAATATCTTTTTTAGTTATAAAAGTTATGGCAATACATCATTTTCAATAATGATATTACTGATATAATTAAAAATCTTCAGTTAATACTTAGCACATAAAATGATTTAAAATATAGTTAATTATAATATTAAAACAAATATTTTTTTAAATAAGAATCATTGAATTAAATTGTCAATTAAAAAATTATTAATACAAATTATATTAAACAATATAAATAAAAATGAAATCAAATAAAGAAAATTTATTAAAAAAATCAAAACCAAATAATAAAAATTTAACATTAATTTCAAAACCTAAAGAAAAAACAGGAAAAGACAAAATTAAAAATAAAATATTATTTCTATCTCAAATGTTTTGGTTCTTCTATATTTTTATTTTTATATTATTAGGATTTATTTTTCCAAGATATCATCCATCTCAAACATTTATTTCTCAAAATGAAACAAAAAAATTTGATAAATACGAAGAACCATTAATTTTTTCTCATGTTTCTGATATTCATCTAACTGAAACAATGCCTGAAAGAACAAAAGAAATAAAAGATCTTTTAAAACATATTAAAAATTATAAAGTTAATTTTAATTTATTTACAGGAGATTTAGTTCATAATTACAAAACCAAATTATTTCCAAAAGTAGGATATCAAGTTTATGAAGATTGGGAGTTATATAAAAAAACATTAAATGAAGAATTTAAAAATGAAAATATAATAGATGTACAAGGTAATCATGATGCATGGGCAATTGATGAATTATTTTCAAAAGAAAATTATTATTTAAACTATTCATTTATATTTAATCGTTCAAATGTAAAAAATGAAGATGATTATTTTATAAAAACATTAAAAGTTTATAATATGAATTTTATATTAATAAATAATTATAGATATCCAATAGCACATCCACCATATAATTTTTATGCACATCCAAATAAAAATCAATTAGATAAAATAGAAAAAATAATATCAGAAACAAAAGATGCAATTATAGTTAGTCATTATCCCGTTGATTATAATTGGGGAATTGAATCAAGTAATAAAAAATCTTTTGAAGAGATTATGAAAAATCCAAATATTAAATATATGTATACTGGTCATTTACATCCAAGAGATACAATAATTATTCATCATGGTCATGGAGCTGTTGAATATATTGCAATGGCTTTAAAAGATCATGGTTTTGGTTTAATTACTATTGATAATGGAAGACATGTTTATAATACTATTAAACCTTTTAAAAATAAACAATATATTTTTATAACACATCCTATTCCTTTATATGATATTTCTGATCATCAAATTTTTAATTTAAAGGATTTTCCTATAAGAGTTATTTCTTATTATGAAAATGAAATTGATATTTTTGTTAAAGGTGATTTTAATGGAAGATTAAATTTAATTAAAAAAATGAAAAATGGTGCTTATTTATATCAATTGGATGTTCATTGTGAAAAAAATGGAATTTATAATATTGAAGTATATAATAATGATACTAAATATAATTTTTCTTTTAAAAGAAAATTTTATATAGGTGAACAATATACTAATGAAAAAGAAGTAACAATTAAATTGCAAAGAGGATATAATTTTTTAAGAGGAACAATATTTATTTTTTATTTATGTTTATTTATTATTTTATTTCCTATTAATGGATATTATATTAATAGTATTGATACTTTTATAAATGATGAAAATAATTATATATTAGATAAAAAACAATGGATTTATATTTTGTTATTCTCTCCTTTAATTATGAGATATAGAATTCAAGAATCTTCTAAATTATTAAGAACTTATCTCTTTATTTTTTTATTATTAATTTTAATTATTCCAATGCATTTTTTTAAACCTATTAATAATAAATTTGGATTTTCCTTTATTTTTTATATTTGTATTGGAGGAAAATTTCAATATGATAGATGGTGTGTTCAATTTGTTTATATTTATATTTTTGGAATTATTTTTCCTGCAATGAATTATACTTCAACATTAAAATATAAAGATACTTGGGTTCATAAATTTAATATTTATTTAATGTATATTTTACTTTTTGTTGTGAGTATTGTAGTTAATATAAGATGGGTAGGTGAATCAGTTATAATTCCTTTTTTAATTCTTAATCCAGTTTATGTTATTTTTCCTTTAATTATTCAATATTTATTATTTTCTCAAAGGAAAAATTCTAATTTAGAAAAAAATGAAATATTTTATCCTTTAATAGGGAAGTAATAAAATAAATTATATTATTTAATAAAAATGATTAAATAATAATAATTAAAAGAATTTTATTTTAATTTTTATTTTTTAAAGCAATAGGAGTGATAATTTTAGAATTATGAATTTTTATTTTTATATAAAATAAAATTTGTTTTTGATTTATTAAAGTCTATTTCTATTTTGATATTCTTTTTTAAACTGTTTTTATTAAACATTAAGGATTTTAAATAGTTTCTTTGATAATTGTTAATTTATTATAGTAAAAAAATTGGGATTAATATTATTGATATTTATTTTATGATTTTAATAAAAATAAATTTAAATTTAAAGTATTTTGATTAAGGTTGAAAAGAATATTCACTGTTTATTTGCCTATGAAATATTATTTTATTATCGAACTTTTAATACACTTTTTTATATTATATTATAATTTATAAATTCAAATTTGAAAAGAATATCATTTTTTCACTTAAATTGAAAAGAAATTATTTTTTAAAATTTAATTTTTTAAATCTATTAATGTTTATTAAAGAAGAATATTAATAATAACTCATATTTAGTTTTTAAGCTTTAATTATTCTCTTTTGATTTAGTTTGTAATATTGTGATTTATTAAAAAAAGATTTTATTAAATTTTTTAAAATTTAAAAAAATAAATTGTAATAATGTTTAACATTAATTTAAAATTTAAAGTTTAATGGGGAATTAAACTACTTAAACCTTTATCATCTAAATTATTTAATGTATTTTCTTCTAAGGTTTTTTCCATTAAATTGAATATTTATAATTTTATTTTCAAATTCTTATTTAATTTTTTTTATATTAAGATATAAAACAAAAATTACAATTAATGATAATTAATTTGTAAATTTTAAAAAAATATTTTATAAAAGAATATTTATATTCTTATTAAAAAGTTATTTGTTTCCTAATAATTTTATAATAA
>JAJJLU010004501.1:0-12319 GCA_023807065.1 Isotricha intestinalis | reverse complement strand
TTTCTTTTAATAATATAAATTAATTTCAATTTGATTATTATAATATTTTATTTCATTTAAATTTGAAAAATAAGTCATATTTAAATGATTATTGATTATAAAATTATTTTTTATATTATTTAAATATATAAAAATTTATTCATTTCAATTTTATTATCTTTACTTTCATTTTTTTCATAAAAAAATAAATTTTTATATAGAAAAATATATATTTTAATTTATTCTAATTGAGTTTATTTTTTTTTAAATATTTGTTAAAATAAAGTTATAAATAAAAAATATGGATAATATAATATTTGAAATAGATGAAAGTATTCGTGAAAATTATAAACAATTATCGTATAGTTTTTCTCTTCTTTCATGTTATTTTCAACAATTATCTTCTCCTTTATTATTATATATAAATGAAAAAAAAAATTATAAATATGAAAATAATAAAATATATAATAATATTAATTTATCATTTATTTCTCCGATGAAAAATAATGATGATAAAACATTAATAAAAGAAAAAGAAAATATTATGAAAAAAATAATAAAGAAAAAAAGAAATAAATTATTAGGTAAAAAAAGAAAAGAAGATA
The DNA here is from genome assembly GCA_023807065.1 of Isotricha intestinalis. NCBI lineage: Eukaryota > Ciliophora > Litostomatea > Vestibuliferida > Isotrichidae > Isotricha > Isotricha intestinalis. Next base: position 11,735 of record JAJJLU010004501.1, on the reverse strand, counting down.
AAAAAAGATATAATAGTAAAATTCAAAGTATTAAAGGAAATATAAATGGAAGAAAAAAATTTATATTTAATACAGAAATTAATTATAAAAATTTAAAAATGATTTTTGGTCCTTATGATAATAAAATTTTTTGTAATGCTTTAATAACTGTTTTTGAAAATTATATAGAAACATTTGAAAAAAAAAATTTATCAAATAATAATTTAAAAGATTGGTTTGAATTACTTAAGAAAAAAATATATGAAAAATATCCTCCAATTATTGAACTAAAAGATTAAACACTTTATTAATTATTATTTTCTTTATAATAAAAATAATATTTTATAAAAATACATTTTATTTTTCATTAGATTTTTTTTAAATTATTTTTTAAAGAAAGATAAACAAATTATTTTAAATAATTTATTATTAAATAAATTTTTTAAAGAATTTTTTTTTCGATTTAATTAATAATTTCCATCTAATTTATTATTATTATTTATCACAAACTTTATTAATAATAATAAAGTTATTGCTATAAATAAATAAATTAAATTTTGGATTTATATAATAATTATTTCTTTTGAAAAGGAATTTTAAATTTGTTTCCTATTATTCATTTCTTTGAAGACAATATTTATCAATTAAAATTAAAAAAATAAATAAATTCAATTGTGAATTAAAATTTCAAAGACACAGAAAAAAATAGAAGTAAAAAATAATAATATTTTTTAATAATAATATACCAATATTTAAAATCAATGAAATAAAAATAGAAAAATATTAACTCATTAAATTTTATATTATTTAATAAAGAAAAGAAAAACCGATAAATTAAAATACTTTCAGTAATCGTGTTTTTACAAATATTATATGATAAAAGTTTTATCTTTTTTTAAATATTATAAATATTTGAAAAAAGAAACATTTATTTAAATTTATTGATTTTATTTAGTGTTTAATGTTTTAAACAAATTTATGAAATAATATAAAAATTCTTTCACGATTCAACTAAAATCAAATGGGCATCCGAAAAATAAATAAAAATGAAGAAGGAAAAGAAAATTCTTTAAAGTTTATATCCAAAAAAATAATAGGAAAAACTTTTGATATTATAGATTAATTCAAAATAAGAAAATTAACTCAAAAGGAAAGAGAAGATTATAATAATATATATTAGTTGAAATTAATAAAAAATTAAATTTTTATTTCTAATAATCAGATAAAATTATTGAACTTATTATAGATGATTATGAAAAAATAATGATTGATAATATTGATAAAAAAGGTAAATTAAAAGTATTTAAAGTTAAAGATATGATCTCAACTTTGAATTTCAATGATGAAAATCATAAGGAATTTAAAAGATGTATATGTTATTGATGATAAAAATCAATAATTATATAAAATATATAAATTAAAGGTAAATTAAAAATTATTGTTTGATACATATAATAGAAAAATAAAAAATGTATTATAATTTGAATTCAATTAATCATGATTTCAATTCTCAAAGATTAATAGATTATTTGACTCCAAAAAAATAAAAAGAAGGATTCTATAAATTAATTAAAATTTTAGAATAATAAATAATACAATAAAATATTTAACGAAAGGTTTATTTATAATAATTAAATCTGAAAATATATTAAATTTCATTTTTTATATAAGAAAATCATTGGATTTTGAAAAATCAAAAATATCAATTATTTAAAAAGAAAAAAATTTTAGTAGTATCAATCAAGAAAATTCAATTAAAAATCTATAAAATTAAGTTATAAAAAATTTTAATTTTTCAAAAATTATTAGATTCTAAAAAAAAGATTTTATTACATATAAAAAATAATATGAAATCATTGTCTTTAACTGAAAATAAGCATATAATATACAATTTACTTTCAACTTATATAAATAATTGTTTAGAATATAAATAAATGTAAATTATTTCGTGGTAGAGAAGAAATTTCAAGGAAAAAACTTTAATCATTAGTCCTATAGAAAGTAAAAAATGATTTGAAAAATATAAATAATTAATTCCTTAAAATAATATTTCAATAATAAAATTCAAAAAAAATACAATTTAAATTATTAAAAGAATTTAAAAACATTATTTTGAAAAATTTAACAAATAAAAATGAATAATTGTCATGAAAATGAGAAAGAAACATTAATTTCTAATTTACAAAATGAATTATATCAATTAGATGGAACTGAGGAAGAATATTATAATTTATTAATTAATTATAAAAATTTAGAAAATGAATTTCAATTAATAAACGAAGAAAAATTAAAACTTGAATATGAATTAAAGCAAAAATCAGAATCAAATAATAAAAATTTAAATGAATTAAATTCACAAAATTTTTCATTGACAAATAAATTAAATGAAAAAAATACTATGAATAAAAAACTTTGTTCTGAAAATAAGAATTTATTTAAAAATTATGAAAATCAAAAAAATCAAAACGATAACTTAATATCTCAAGTAAGTCAAAATGAAAATATAATAAATCAATTATGTCAAGAGAAAAATAATGAAGAAGAACAAATAAAAACATTATGTAATAATCAACAAGAAAATAAAATAAATATAGAAAATTTAAAAGAAGAATTAAATAATTTAAATTTAAGAACAAGGGAACAAAATAATATATTAAATAAAAAAGTTTTAGAATTAAATAATAATCAAAAATTATTGAATGAAGCAAATTTAGAAAATCAAAATTTAAAAGAAAAATTACTTAACACAGAAAATAATTTAAATTCAATTCAAAAGCAATTAAATATAATAAATCAATCAATTATAAAATTAGAAAATGATTACAATCAATTAATTATATTAAATAATAAAGAAAAACTAGGACTTAAAGAATTAGAAAAAGATTATGAGAAACAAAGATCAATTAGAATAGATGCTGAAAAAAATAATGAAAATTTATTAAATATAATAAAAGAAAAAGAAGAAAAATTAGATGAATTAACTTTAATTAATGATTCACTTAAAATTAAATTAGAAAAAGCTAATAATAATAAAAATAAAATGTTAATTGAAGTTCAACAATATAAAAATTATATTATTATATTAACTGAACAAATTCATATTTTAAATGAAGAATTAGAAAGAATTGTTAATGAAGATATTCAATTGTATGAACAAGTTAATCAAACTGAAAGATTAAATCAATTTGTTAATGAACAAAAACAAATTTTAAATAAAGAAATTGAAGACATAAATAATTTTGGGAATAAAATTAAAAATATTTCTTCTTCTAAAATGCAAAACAGTTTTTCTGGGTTTTAAAATATTTCATTTTTTATTTAAAAGAAATAAATTTAATATTTAATAAAATTAATTAAAGTGAATTCTTCACAATAAAAAATTTTATTACCATTTTGTTAATAATTTAAAATTGTAATCCCTAAGAAATAAGTTATCATTTTTAGTAAAGTATTATAAAATCAGAAAATTTTGGAAAACATTAATAGAATTATTTTAATTTTTGTTATTATAGTTCAAAGATAAATTATGATATTTGAACAAATTATATATTAGATATTCAAATAATTATGATTTAGAAAATATTAAAGAAAATTAATTATATGAATTATAAAAGTAATCAAAATAACAAAAATCAGAATTAAATAGTTAATAAAGAAATGTTAGAATCAAAAAAATGAGATTAAAGTAAAGGGAATTCGTTAAATCTTAAAAAGATGAAGATAATTTCTTGAATTATTTGGAAATTTATAAATATATTCAATTATTTCTAAAAAATGGAAAAATGACTTAAATTCATTTTAAGGGTTATCAAAAAATTAATGAATTAAGAAAAGAAAAAAAAAATAAAAGAAAAATTTAATTAATTGACAATAAATTAAAATAGAATATTAATTACAAAAAATAAAGAAATTTATTCACATAATTAGCAATTTATAAAATAAAATAAAGTTAAATTATTTAATAAAAAAGTAAAAAAAAGAAAATGAATTAAAATCAAATTACAATGTTTTCTTCAAGAAAATCACAGAATCAAATAAATAAAAAATAATATAATATAAAAGAAATGAACAATTAATACTAAAAACAAGATTATTAAATTGATTTTAATGAAATTCTATAGATATAGGTGAGAATTTAAGTAAAATAACATTCATTTTGATATAATAGTTAAAAATTTATTTGATTATATACTTAAAAAAATAATGTGTATTGTTTAATTTCTACCAAAATATGAATAAACTGATTTAATTATTATGATAAAGGAGAGATTTTCTTCTTTATTTTTTTTAAAATAATTTTATTTATTCATTTCAATTTTTTTTATTTTTTTCCAAATAATTCCTAATTTAATTTTAATTTTTAGTATTTTATTTGATTCAAATTCTTTTTATTAGTATAAATAGTTTTAATAAAAATTCGTTAATTAAATTATAATCTTTATCTTTTCATTTATAAATATTGAAATAATTAAATTTCAAATCTTCATAAAAAAAATAAAAAAGAAGGTAGATGAAATAAGAAATGGAAAATGAATATTAAAATAAAATAAAGGAAAAATGATAAAAAGAAGGAAAAGGAACATTTTATTATAATAATGGATATATATATAAATGATAATGAGTAAATAATAAAAAGGTAAATAATTAAAAAATAACTTTTTTACATTTTAATATTTATTTGTTTAAAAAATAAATTATTTAAAATTCATTTCTAATAAAAAACTGTTGTTTTTATTTTCATTTTTACAAAAGCCATCCAACTTAAAATTAAAAGAAGCAAAGTATGAAATAAAGAAACCCATTTAAGTTTATCTTTAATTTTTAAAGTGTTTTCATTATCTTCATTTTCATAAAATTGAAAAATATGGTATATTAATTCTAATAAATTTGTGATAGCTATTAACATAAAAACCCAACACAATAGATTTTTATATTTAAATCTATCTTCTATATAAAATATAAATTAAAAATTTACCTCTATAAACAACATCGTTATCTTGAACCATATAAAAAGTTTCTTCAAAAGTATATTTAGAAATTTTTATCATTTGTTCTTCATTTAAAGATATTTGTTCTTGATATCTTGGAAAATTAAGAGAATAAAATTCATCTCTTTCATTAAATAAAAGATTAAATAAAGTTCCTAAATTAAATTAAATATATTTATTTACTAGTTCTATTTTGTGTTTTTACATTGTAAAAAGCATTAAGATGTAAAATTAGGAATATAATATTAAATATTATATTATCAATTTCAATTGGTTTTTTTGTTGCATTATAACCTTTTTCATTTATTAATAAATCTTGATAATAATATGAAATTATAATTATTCCATTAAATAATAAAGAGAATAATATTATTAAAAAGCATTGCAACTTTAACTTTCTCAGTGAATAAAGTATACAACATGATACTTCTATTATAAGTGATGTTTCAATTGATAAAAAATGATAAATAAAAAAATTTTCTTCTTTTATTTCATCTTCAATAGTATTATAATTATATAATAAAAAAATTGTATTGCTTATTATAAAAGAAATATAAAATACTATTAGTATTAGGGAAATAAACATATTATCATATTTATAAAAATTATAAAAGTAAATTCTGGATATTAATTGTTTAAAATATAATATTGTATTTTTAATTGTTGAATTCCAATTAATTCTAAATTTTGTTTTGAAAAAAGATCTAATGAATTTAATAAAATTTAAAATTGTATGAACTACAATAAAATATAATACAATGATAAATAATTTTAAAAGAATTGCAGAATTTATTAAGAAATTTATAAATAAAATACTTAACATATAATAATTTTGTTGTGTTTGTAATTCTTTATCCATTAAATAAGTATCCATATGGTAGTATACATATATATTCTTTGTTAAATCATATAAATTATAAAAAAAAGATTCATGAATTTTTGACATAAATTAATATGATAATAATAAATTAAATATAATAAATAATTAACAATAAAATTCAATTATTTTAAAAAATGAATTTTTTTTGTTTCATCAAATGATAATTTAATTAAAATATATGATTTTATAAAAAAGAAAAGAATTATATTGTTATTCATATTATTTATTTGGAATTTTGAATGATTTTTTTATGAAAATAGAATATAGAATAATTTATTCACCAATAACTAATTATTTTATAATTATATATAATAGTTTAAAAAAAGAATATTTATTCCAAATGTTTAATTATTTGAATTATATCAATGAAATAAATAATTTTCTTATTACAAAAGATTTTTTCCATTGAATTTATCAAGTTTTTAAAATGAAAATATTATAGAATCAATATAGTTTAATTAATCAATTTATATTAATCGTAGTTTAGGTGAATAGATTTATAAAAAATAGAAATAAAATTAAATGATTGATTATTAAAAAATATTTTATTTGTTTAAATGATTCAAACTGACAAGAAGTATAAAAATTAAAGTATAACTGATAATATATATTTAATATTATTATTTGAATGTTTTATTCTTTATTTCTGTTTTTGATATCAACAATAAAAATTCTGATAAAAAAGTTGGGGATAAAAAAATAAATTAAGAGATTTTACCTGATTCTAAAATTTTTTGTTATCTCTGAAATTATTTGGGAAATGTTCTATATTATTTTGTAATAATTTACATTTAATTGAATCTAACAGTCTTCATTTTAATTTTCATAAAGGAACCCAATTTTCTCAAATATATAATATATTTGAAAATATGATAATAAAATAGTTATTTCTAGATTACATTTTCAATTAATATTATTATTCATACTAGTACTGATAATTATTAGAATAAATTCATTATTATTATTAAAAAAATTATAATCACCTCAATTTTTGTTTCCATCAAATTTAGATGATTTATTGGTACAAATAATAAAGAATAAAAGAAAAAAATTTTTAAAAGAAGGAGAAAGAAATTCTATTTTTTACTTTTATTTGTGATTATTTTAATTCATTCAATTTACTTTTATTAGATAAATTTATATATAATTCTTTTTTATTTTTTATATATTTTTTAAAATAAATTTATGAAAAAGAAAGGAAATATCATTAATTATACCAATAAATCAGGGAAAAAAACAAAAAATAAAATTGAATCATATAAATTAAAAGATAAAACTACTTATATTAATTTAGGTTATACTGGAAATAATTCAACAAGAAGTACAAATGCACAAACTCCTTTATTTTTAAGTACAACTTTATTAAGTTTTGAATATGAAATTGTTCTTCAAAAATTATTAAGATATTTAAAACAAAAATTAACGATTATTCAATATGAAGACATTAAATCTTTTATTAATAATGAAATATATAAAATAATTAATAATAAAAGTGTAATTTATAATAATAATCACTTAGAAAAAAATGATTCAATAAATTATATAATTAAAACAAGTAAATCTCAAAGAAATTCAGAGCAAAACTCAAATACTACCTTTAATAATACTTTATATACAAATATAAATAAATTTAATAGTTCATATAAGAAGAAAAAAAATAATGAAAAAAAATTAAAGTTAAGTTATGATTTTTCTAATATTTTAGTTTCATCTCCAAAAAATAAAAAACCAATAAAAATAGATTTAGGAAATATAATGATAAATAAAAAAGCAAAATCTAATAGTAAATTAAAAGAAAAAAAAAAAATTAATAATAATAATAATAAAGAAAGTTATTCTCTTTATTCAATGATAAATAATTCTCATTCTTATCAAAAAAAAAGAAAAAAAAATACTCAATCAAATTCTAAAAGCAAATCAAAAAGTTCAGAACATATAAATAATAAAATAAATAAAATTGAAAATACATCAAATTACATATATAATAATTCCAATAATAATATAAAAGAGTTTCCTCAAAAAAATAAGAAAGTAACAATAAAATCAACTTTTATTTCTCAACCTTTATTAAATGAAAAATTATTTTCTAAATTAACCAATTCAAATAAAATAAAAAATTCAAATTCAAATAATAAAAATAAAATAATATGTGATTCAATATCAAATATAAGTGTTTCAAAAATAACTAAGAATATATCTTGTAAAACAGAATCTAATTTAAGTCATATGATAAATATTTCTTTATCTAATAAAACTAATTTAAATAATGAAAATGTAAAAAATAATAATTCTTCACAAATAAATTCTTATAGAAAAAAAATAAATTCAAAAAATAAAAAAATTAAATCAATTAAAAAAACAAATAATAAAACTATTACAATTAATATTCCTAATCAAAATATTAATTTATCTCCAAATAATAATAAAAATTTAATTATTTCAAATAATTTTTCTTCGAGATATAGAAATAGGAAAAGTAATATTTTAGATGATAAAAAAATAAATTTAAGTCATCCTCATAATCAAAGTCATATATTAAAGAATGATGAAATGTTAAAACAAATAAAAAATACAATTGATGATAATTTAAAATTAATGTTTAATTTTTCATATGAAAATTTTTTAAGTAGAAAATCAGAAAATGAAAGTAAAGATTGTAGTAAAGAAATAGAAATGAATCATTCACATGAAAATATATAAAAAATAAATTTATTTATTTAAATATATTATATAAAAGGTATTGTATAATTAAATATAAATTGATTGAAGAAAGAATTAATTATTATATTTGATAATTAAATTTAAATATTATTTATTATTACATTTAAATACATATAGAAAAAATGATATTGTTCATCTCAATAAAATATTTATTTGAAAGTTCTGGCATTACTCTTTTCATATAATAGAAATTTAAATAATGAAATTCCTAAAAATAAATTTATATTTATTTAATATACTAAAAATATTTTTAATATATATTTTATTTTTTTAAAGTATTTAAAATATTCTAAATGATATAATTTTTATTGATGATAAATTAAATTTCTTATAAGTTAAAATTCTTAATTTTTTCTTCTAATTCTTTTATTTTTTCTTTCATATTATTTGCATCTTTTTCTCTTTTTTCTAATGATTGTTCATATTTAGATATTAATATTTTATATTTATTTTTTTCTTTTGTTTTAAATTTGTCTTGAGTTTCTTTAAAAAATTCAATTTCTTTTTCTTTAACACTTAAAATGTCATTTAATTTATTTTTTAAATTGTCATTTAATTTTTCTTTTAATTTCTGAATTGCTTCATCAACTTTGTTTTTTTCTGAAGAAAAATCTTTTATATTAGATAATTTAATATTTAAACTATCTCTTGGATTTAAACAAATTAAATTTTCTAATTTAGATAATTTCTCTTTTAATTCTTTATTTTCATTTTCTAAATTTTTAATAATATAATCATTATTATTATTATTATTATTATTTATTGTATTAGCTGTAATTAATTTTTTTAATTTAATATCTTTTTCATTTAATTCACATATTAATTTTTCAATTTCTTTTTGATTGGAATTAACGTTTTTTAAATTTTCCATTTCATTTTGTAATTTTTCATAATTTTTCAAAAGAATATTATATTTAAGTTTCATATAACTATTTTCAATTTTCTTATGAAAATTATCTTCATTATCAAGTGTTAATTTAGTTTTAGGAATAGGAGAAACATCTCTAAATTTATTTTTTTGAATTCTTCTTCTGTCTTCTCTTTCCCTTGATTTTCCAACTTCTCTATTATGAGTTCTTCCAGAAATAATATTATCATTACTAATATTTTTACTTCTTTCACTTTTATCATTATAATTTTTTTTATTATTTAAATTAACAATATTATAATCTTTAGGATTATCTTTACTAATAATATAAGGAATATAAGTTAATTTATCATTAGGTTTAATTAAACAATCAACACCATTTGGAAAAAATTTAGTAAAATAAGGATGCATAAGCATTTCTTTTAAACTAATTCTACTAGAAGGTTCAAATTTTAATATTTTACTAATTAAATTTTTAGCTTCTAAATTAATATCTCTCGGCCATGAAATTTTAACATTTAAAATATTATTTTTTAAAGTTTCAATATTATTTCCAGCAAAAGGAACCATTCCAGTGCTTAATTCAAATAATAAAACTCCAATACACCAAATATCAACTTTTTCATCATGTCCACTTTCATTAATAATTTCAGGAGCTAAATATATTGGAGTACCACAAACTGTATTTCTCTTTTCATCATCTTGAATATAATTACTCCATCCAAAATCAGTTAATTTAGCATTATTATTATCATCTAAAAGTACATTTTCTGGTTTTATATCTCTATGTATTATTGGTGGATTCATATTATGTAAAAAATATACTGCAGATATTACATCTTTCATTAATGATGCTACTACTTGTGTTGATAATCTTTTTTTTCTATCTTTTGGTATTAAATTATATATATTTCCCTTCTTTATATATTCCATTATAAAATAACAACAATTATCATCTTCGAAGTTTCCAAAAAGTTTTACTACATTTGGATGATGAATTTTATACATTATTTCTATCTCTCTGTGGAAATAAGGTTTTTCTTCTATGTTTGTTTGATTTCTTTTATCTATTGCTTTTATTGCATAGTCTACTTTTGTTGTTTTATGCTTTACTAAAAATACTTGACCAAAGGAACCTGCTTCTAATCTTTTTATTATATCAAAATCTGAGATTTTTGCCTCTGGCTCTAAACCCTTTAATACTGATTCTTGAATTGGGAGAAAACGATTCTTTACATTGTTTAATATTACTTTTGACATATTTAAATATTTAATTTTATCAAATTAATAATTTAAAGTTAATTAAAACAAATTCACGTTATGAATGAAAATTAATTCATTAAAAATATATAAAGACCTGTAAATATTAAAAATTGATAAGTAAATTTTTTTAATATAAAATAACTATGCTTTAATATATTATTATTGTTTTTAAAATCAAAATAATCGTTTAAAATAAAAATAAATCATTTTTTAACATTAAATGGAAACTACAGAAATAACAATCCATTATCAGAAAATCAAGAAATATATATTTGTGTAAAATTTCTATAATTATAAAAAGAAATAACCCAATTAAAGGTTTTATGTTATTTATCTATTTGTGATATTTTATTTCGATTTTTAGTCACAAATACTGAAGACTAATTATTAAAAAGCAATTATTTCCATAAAAGACATTTCAATTTTATTCAAAATATTACTTATAATATAGTTTATTATTGGTATAATTAATTTTTAGGTGATAGATTTATTATTTTTTATTATTAAATATTTTCATTTGTTTGAAAAACTTTAAATTCTCGTATATAATTTAATTGATTGATATAATATCTCTTATAATTATATCATTTTCATAAATTGAATTATAATCATCTTATAAATATATTTATAATATCAAAATAATTTTTTGAATCTCTTTTATATTTATCAATATAATCTTCAAATTCATTAATTGAAGTTTTAATTTGTTTTAATTCAAATTCATTAAAACCTATCAATTTAAATGGAATAATATTATGTGAATTATGTTCTTTTAGACATTTATATCATATATTACATTTAGAAGTTTTACAATAGAATTAAACTATATTGAATACATAAATAATTAAAATTATTTTCATAATATAATTTCTTTTTTCTTTCTTCATAAAAAAAGGATGTTTAAAATAATTTTCCCATGAATAATTTTCATTATTTAACATTTCATTTAATAAATTATTTAAATTTTCATTTTTTACTTTTTAATAATTCATCATTAGGATATTTTCTATATAATATATAATATATTAATTTTCCT
>JAJJLU010004500.1:0-12335 GCA_023807065.1 Isotricha intestinalis | reverse complement strand
CCAATGCCCCATCCCCCAAACCCCAAACCCCAAAACCCCAACCCCAAACCCCAAAAAAAATTTTTTTTAATAAAAAAAAAAATTTAAAAAAAAAAATTTATTAAAAAATAAAAAAAAAAAAAAAAAACAAAATATTAATTTAAAAATAATATAAAAAATATATTTTTTGTAATACCAATTTTAAGTTTTTAATTAAAAAAATATTATAAAAATAAATTTTAAACAAATTATTTTTATTAAAAATTAAAAAATTCTTTATAAAATAAATCACAAAAAATTGATAAAAAATTCTTTAAAAAAAATAAAAAATTGAGAATTGAATAAAATGGAGAATCACTCTTCTAATATTTTAAATAAATTTTATCATAAAGATGATTATATATATGTTCTTTTAAAATTATCGAAATATTATCCAAAAAAAAAATCTACATATTATTTCTTTATATTATTTAAATTACTTCCTTTAATTGTAGTTACTCATGATTGGAATATTTCATCAAAATTAGGAGTTTCTTTTTGGTTAAGAAAATTTACTCTTGCTGAATATATTGCTAATGTTCATCATATTTTTATTTATTATATTATTGTTTTTGGCCTTTTTAGTTTGGAAATAATTGATATTCTTTTATTTTTCAATTTAAAAAGAAAGATAACATTTAATGGTAAATTGTTTAATAAATATAAAGGTCAACTTTATTTTCTTGCATTAACTTTATTTTATATATTTTATGCTATTTCTCAATTTTATTTTTCAATTTTTATTGAAAATATATTTAATGATTATTCAAAAAAAAAAAAAAAAATAATATATTATTTTGTAATAATCTTAGAAACTCTTATTACAATTTTTACATTATTAATTACTTTTTTAATGGGAAGTATTATTGTACATGAACCTTTTTTTATCAATTCTTTATCTCCTTTCTTAAATGAATTAGGTTCAGTTGATTTTTTTCCATTTGTATTATTGATAAATCAAATTGTAGTTCAATTAGAATTTAGTTTAGAATTTAAATATATTTTCCTTGTTAAAGCTATAATTAGAGGATTATATTGTTTTTATTATATTATTTCTCTTTTCAACTTTAATAATTATTATTATAAATATTGTTTTTATTATATTTTAAAATTAATTCAATCATGTTGCTTTGTTTCATGTGTTATTGAATTTATTTTTTGTTATGACTATTCTAATGAGTTAAAGATTCTTCAAAAAGATAATGCAATAATTTCAATAAAATTAATATTAGAAATTATTTGTGGTATTTTATTAAATGAAATTTACTTTTATATAGATAATCAGAAAATAAGAGAACAAGTGACAAAATTTTCATATAAAAATATTAAGACTTTTAATAATAAAATGATAAAGTTTTTAAATATGATTTATTATCATCAAAGACCATATTTATTAAAAGTCATATTACAAGAATTAAATTTCTCACTTGTAAAAAGAATTCATAGCCCTTTATGTTCAAAAAAAATGGGAAAAGAAAAATGTTATTATTGCCATATTTACTCTCCAGAAAAATTCACTCTTCAATTGAATTCTTTTATGAATTTCATTCAAAGTAAAAATACTTTTGATTATAATAGTACTAAAGAGAATTTTCCCTTATTATTTTCTTTTTTTGAAAATGAAATTAAATATTATAAAGAAATTAATTTTTCTAAAAAGAATGCAATTACACCATTATTTTTTGTAGTAACATATATTTATGCATATGAAAGAAACTTTTATAAATGTCTTTATATTTTAGAAAAAATTTTATCTAATAAATATATTCAAAATTCTCATTTATCAAAATATCAAATTACTTTTTTTAAACATAAATTAATTAAATTTTTTAAAAATGGATTACATAACATTATTGGAAAAGTTCATCAGATTGCTGTATCTAAAAATGAGGAAATTCATTGTAAAAAAATATTAAAATTTTTTGATAATTTTAAATGTATTGAAAGAATTTTCTATGTTGAAACAATGTATAAGCAATTTCTTGTTAATTACATTAAATTTATGAATTATTTTAATGATGATTTAACTTGTTTTCATACTTTTCATTATTTAATTTGTAAATTTAATTACAACTATGATAATGTTATTCATTTTACAAATAAATTATTTTATCATACAAAATGTAATTATATATATCCTGTTAATAAATTATATTTATTTTTAATATATTTTAGAAATTGTATTCCTGATGATATTAAAAAAGCTTATGATAATTTTTTTATTGATCAACTTACATCTTTTATTGAATTAAAAACAGATTTTTATATTTTAGTTTTAAAACTTAACTTTTTAACAAATGAAACTTCATTTAAAATGAATTATGCCACTGAAAATTTGATTCAAAAATTAAGATACAGTAATAAAGAGTTTTATTCATTAACTTTTAATGAAATTTATGCTAAAAAATTTTATAAATCATATAAATATATTTTTGAAAAAAATTTATCAAATGGGATTGATTTTTTTAAACTAAATAATTTATGTTTATTAGATAAAAATAAATATGTTCTATCATTTGATTTAGAAGCAGTTCCAATCTATAAAAAAGATGGAATTGAATTATATTTTAAATTAACTGAGGCAAAAGAACAATTATTAGTTAAGAAAAATAAAAGAAATTCTCAAATCACAAAAAAAAATTTATCCTTAAATATTAAAAATAATAAAAACTTGAATATTTGTGGAAGTAGTTTTTTATTTTCAAATAAATCAGGAAAAATAATAAATTTAAGTAGAGGATTTGAAGATTTATTTTTTTTAAATACAATAGTATTAGATAAATACAATATTAATATTATGGAATTATTAAAAATTGAAAAATTGGATAGTAAAGGGTTTTTAAAAAAAAATTTATTAAATATTTATGATAATATTTATGATATTTATTTAAGAGAAGTTGGTCAATTAGGTGAAGATCCTTTTTCTCAAGTTATTCTTCAAATTAATGAATTTAAAAAAAATATATCTTTAATTAACAATAATTTTTTGGTAAATATTAATTATGAAGAAAAGATTTTAATGAGAGATGAAGAAAAGAAAGTTAAATATTATTATTTATTTGTTTTTACAATTTATTTAGAAGAACAAAATGATACTTTTAAAACAAGTCAAATAATTCAAATGTTCCAACAACAATCATCTTTTTTTAATCAAAGTGATATAGTAAGTAATGAAAATTTACATTCAGTTTTAAATAATTTTAGTGTAATTGAAAAAAACAGCGAGAATCATTTAGTTAATCTTTATTCTAAATTAGAAAATATTAAAAATTTAAGTAATTTAATAATAAAACAATTTTACAAAATTAAAACAAAGATATGTTACAATAAAAATAATGAAAATTTCAAATTATTATTAAAAAGAAAAAAAAATCCTAAAAAAGAAAAAAAGAAGCCAAAATATAATTTAATAATAAAATATATACCTACTTTTATATCCTTTATATTCATATTTTTATTTCTTTTTTTTCTTTTAGAGAAAATTAAAAGAATTCACAATATAAAACAATATTTTATAGGTTCAAATAACGCTTTGATGGTTTCAAATTCATCAACTCAATTAATAATAAAAATTATAGAACTTTTATTTAAAAACAATAAATTACAATCAGATATGATTGGAATATATAATAATTCATATGAATATCATAAAGAAACTTTAAATAATAGAATAAGAGATTATTTAACTTTTAAAATTCAATTTCTTGAATTTTACAATCCATTTCTATCATTTAATCATTTAAATAATTTATCTTTTCAATCACCACAAAATTATTCAATTCCAAATATAAATGGAACTAAAAATTATGAAATAATTGAATCAATTATCTATTCAATTGACATTTTCGCAATAAATATTTTATATTCAAAATCAATATTTATATTTTTAAATAATTCAGAATATTATTTTAACGAAAGTATGATTGAAAATAGTGAACTTTCTAAATCTGAATATTATAAATTAACTGAATCTTATATTTTACTTGTTGATAATTTTGCCAGATTTTATTCTTTTTATTATATTGAAATACTTAATTCTATTATGGAAAAAATTAATGAGCAAATTGATTCTCAATTCACAGTTTCAATTTATAATTTAATTTGTAGTTCATGTTTTGTTTTTTTTGTTGTTTTAATTTTTTTTGTTTTCTTATTTCAAACAAGAAAAATAATTAAAAAAAATGTTCACAATTATATTTTACTTCGATTTTTTAATAATTATTTAATTAGAAAGACAATATTAGTTTTAGATTATTTTGACAATTACTCAGAAAGCCATTATTATAAGCATATTTTAAAAGAATTAGATATAATTGATTATAAGCAAGAAACAACATTATCAGAACAAATATTATCAGATATAATATATGATTTCAATCAAATTAAAATTAAACCTTATTCAATAAAACCTTTAAATTATTTTATCCAAAATAATATATCAAAATCATTTATTCAAAACAATGATTTAATGGAAAAAGAAAACAAAAATTGTTTTTTAGAACTCAACTCATTTTCCACAAAAATAAAATCAAAAAATTCAAATGAAAAAAAAAGTGACAATAACATTAATAATTTTATTCCAAAATCAAAAAATAAATTTGTTCATAAAATAGACCATATAAATAGACAATCAGCAGAAATAACATTAACAAAAACTAATTCCTTATCAATAACAAAAAAATTAATGCCAGCACAAACAACAAATGTATTAAATGTAAATTCATTAAATTATACAAATGATACTAATTCAATTAATACTAATAATACAAATTCGACAAATAATAATAATGAAATTTCACTTTCTAAAAGTAATTTCCCCTTAAATTCAACTAATAGAAGTAAACTATCTTCTATAAATTTATTGTATAAAATCAATAAAAATGATAAAAACGAACATAAAACAAATAATTCACAAAATCAAAAATATAAAAATAATAAATCAGAAATTAAAATTATTCAAGGAGGTTTTAAATTATTAAGAAAACCTTTTTTGCATTTTTTTTTTTTCATTCAATTAACAATTTTTATTATCATATTTACAGTCATTGAATTGACTGAAATTTTAACTTCTAATATTAATAATAAAATGTTTAAATCTATAATTAAAACAAGAAATGATATTTTTGAGCAATTTATTTTTGTTTCTCAAATGTTTAACATTTATATTTTATCTGTTTTAAATAACAAAGAAACTCAAGTTACATATTTTCCAGATAAATTATCTTATTTTTGTGAAGATTCTTTAAAAATAAAAGATATTCCTTTAAAAAATATTTATAATTATTTAAGTTTATGTTATCCTATGATAAAAAATGGAGTAGATAATATAACATTAGGAAAAATAGAATCAAAATTAAAACATACAAGATTATTCCATTTAAAAGTAAACTCTCCAGATTTTTGTGAAATTTTTTCAACATTTTTATATGATAACAGAAATGATAATTCAATACCTGATTTAACTTATTTACAAAACTTAAATTCAGAAGGAATATTTAATGAATGTTCAAGTATTTCAAATGAATTAAATTCTAAAGGTTTAACTACAGCTTTTGAAACTATAATTCTTGGACTTTCTAATAGATATAAAGATTTTATAAATGATGATAATAGAACTGAAGAAAGTAATTTAAAAAGATTAAATGAAAATTATTTTCAAAGTATTCAAATTGAAGTTGAAAGGATTTTAAGAAAAGTGCTTATATGCTATTATATTTTATTTAATTGGGATTATCATAATATTGAAAAAACTATAATTAGGAATAAAATTCTAATTTTTATTGCATTGATACTTGTTATTTTCATTATTATAGTTGTTTATATTTATAATGTTCATATTGCTTCAAAAAATTTAAAAAAAATTCAATTTTTTCATGATTGTGTCATTAATACAATTTTATTTTATAATAATTAATTTAATTTAAATGGTTATATCAAAATTGTATAAATTAAATGTTAATGGTATAATATTATAAATAATATATTTTTCTAATATTTTTAATTTAAAGTCCTAATATTAAAAGAAAATAAATTATAAAATTTTTTTTCACAACGAATTTAAATAATATGTTTCAAAAAAATTCTTAAATGTTTTTACATAATTAACCCTATATTGTTTAGATATTAATCATATATCATAATATAAAATCAAAAACTAATTATTTTTCACATTCAATAATATTTTTGGAAAGATTTTTCTCTGAAAAATAGTTTTAAAAGTTTTTGAATAATTCCACTAGGAAAATTTTTAATTAAGTTATATATATTTACATTATATAAAGATTTTTAACATTGATTATTTTTTTAAAATTAATGTAATACCTACCATATTAAATGTTTTTATATATCAACTCCAAAAACATATATATTAATTAAAGATTGGTATGCAACAAAAAAAATAATGTTTTTTTTTATTTACATCAACAATAAATCCTTTATTTGGATTAGGGGGATTTTTAACATTATTTTCTTTAATATTTTCATCTACTTTTTTTTCAGAACATAAATTATTATTTTTATCTTTTTTCTCAGAACATAAATTATTATTTTTATTTTTTTTCTCAGAACATAAATTATTATTTTTATCTTTTTTCTCAGAATATAAATTATTATTTTTATATTTTTTCTCAGAACATAAATTATTTTTTTTATCTTTTTTCTCAGAATATAAATTATTATTTTTATCTTTTTTTTCTTCAAAATCTTTTACATCATATTTAGTTTTATCTCTATTTGTATTTATATTTATTACTTGTTCAATATTTTCTTCTATTTTCATCATTTCAGTCAATTTAAAATTTTTTTTATTAATTAATAAAGATTTGATATTATTAATATTACTTTCTCCGCTATTTTCATTTTCTACTGATTTATCACTTTTAACATTTTTCTCTTCGTCATTTATTTTATTAATTTCTTCTTTATTTGGTTCAAAGGTTGTTACCATGTGATGAAAATTTTTTTTTGTGTAATTCCTTTCAAATGTATTTTTATTTATTACATTATCACGAAAATTACTTTGATTATAAACTAAAAGATTAGCTGATGCCCTTTTATGCAGAAAATGTGTTTTTTTATGTTTTTTATGATTAGAAATACTCTTTTTTGGAAGATCTTTATCTTTATTATCATATAATGTATTTAGAAATTCATCATAAAATTTATCATTTTTTTCTTCTTCTACATCATTTATTATTGATAATTTTTGATTTTTTGAGAATGATTCTTTTGATAATAAATCTATATCTTCTTTTAATAAATTACCTAAATTTGTTTTTATTGCTAAATTTTTTCCAATTTCTATAGTGCTATTAAAATTACTCCATTTTCTTAATTTATTAAAATTTGGAGCTTTCATTGTTTCAATTTTCATTTTAATTTAATTATAAAAATAAAGGAATAAATATTAAATTAAAAATATTTAGAATTTGAAGTTTAAGTTTTTTAAATCTTATTTTTATTCAAATTTGGGAATTACTTTTCTTTGATTATAATAAAAAATATTAGCATTATTAGCAGAATCTTCTTGAGAAATATATTAGAGTTATTACTATAATTTTTATTATTATTTTGAGAATTTATTAATAGGAATATCATTTTGATTTTTATGTATATTAAAACTTATTGTAGAATATTTTAGTTCCTCAAATTGAAATTTCATTGTGAATACTAATTTTTCATATTTTTTTCCTTTAATTCATTTATTTTAAACGTATCTTTAGTTAATTCATTTTCCCTTTATAATATATCTAAAATAGATTTTTAATAATTACCTCACAAATAACCTTTTTTCAAATTAATTTTCTATTTCTAGAATGGAAATCTCCAAAAGGATTTTTAAAATATTTTTTATTTTTTTAACTTTGTCATATTTGAATTATTCCAAATAACTAATCCAATATGATAAATTAATAAATTAGTCGTAAATATCATAAACTAAGAACAATAAATAATTAAAATCAAAGAAATTATTCATTCTCATTAAGCAATAGATCTTTTACTTCCTTTAATTTTTTCTTTAAACTTCTATTGAATAAATTAAAATTAAGGGAGCATGCATAACAATGAAGATTATTTCTGATTAAAACACCTTGAACAATGTTAACTTCTTTTCTCTCCATTAAAATATTACTTGAATATGAATATCTTTTTAAATTCCAGGGTTAGAAAAAAATTCAATTAATAACAATCTTAATGTTATTATATTTAGGATTAATATTATTAGTGGAATTAATATTGATATTTTGTTCTTTATTAGTCTTTGTAAATATTATAAATAATATTACTGTAATTATTATTGTTTTTGATATTATTAATTTGGATTTATAGTATATGGGAAAATACATTTTTTCCATTTAATAGAAAATAGATGTAGCCTTCCCATTTTTCAAATATTGATATTAACTATATTATTAAAGTTTTAATGCAAATATCTTTTTTATTATCATTTTCAGATAATTTTTTTTATTTGGATTCAGTTATTTACTTTAATTGGGTTTTTTTATTTTTTTTAAATAATATTTATAATAAGGGATATGTTTTTAATATGAATATAATATAAATGTTTTGCCTAAAAATTTGGTTTATTGACAGAAATTTTATATAATAAGTGAAATGAGGAAAAAATCAATTTATCAACAGAAAATTTAAAATAAAAAATTCATCAAAAAACTTTCTTAAATCTATATATAACAAAAAAAAATTGTAAATGTAATTTGTGGATAATATACTTAGAATTGTTTTTATAATTCTTCAAAGAAAAGAAAGATTTAAAAGATAAAATATTGAAAATTAATTATATATATAATAATAATTTAATTTTTAAACACAAAAAGAATTTTTAAAATCAAATTAAAATATAAATTATATTTAAATGTTAGACTGTTATGTCTAAGGTATATATTATAAGTTTTTACATATTCATAATATCAGAAGGAAATGTAATCTTTTAAAGAATGTTATGAAACTGTAGATGAGAGAAGAATATTTCTTTAGATACATGATTTGAAAATAAAATGAGAGATAGGAACTGATATACTATAGAAGCCCTTAATTACAATCTAAATTATTATTTATATAACTCATTCAAAAATTTAAACCTATGATATTTTAATATCAACATAAAAACAAATTTATTCTATTAAAGTAATAGATTTTCATATAATAATTTAATTATTAAATTAAAACATGAAGTTATGATTCCTTTTCATATTATATTTTTTATTTGAATTTGAAATGAAATAAGAAAAAGAGAGGAGGATAAAAATAATTGTAAAAAAAAATCAGTATATACATATATGAAAGATATTCAAAGAAAGAATTGATATTTTTTTTATGAACAATTTTATCTTTTAAAGCCAAAAAAATAATATAATTTGATTTCTGACAATTTTATTCTTATTGAAGTAAATTAAAATTATTTAGATAAATATTAAAATTTAGAAAATTTATATTAAATGATTTTAATAATGAAATGGAAATTAAAATTACTGTTAAAAGAAATTATAAAAGATTTAATTGGGAAAATTTATTCGGAACAATCATTATATATTTATATAGCATTCATAAAATTCAATTAAGTATAATTTTTTCTCATTTACTCAAAAATTAACAAAATTGATTATATATATTATACTTTTATCAAAATAGAAAATACATAATTAATATTGTCGCAGTATTTGAAAATCTAATAATTTTAGAATTGTTTATGAGATTTTTGAATTAAATATTAAAAAAAAAGTAAAATAAATCCTACCACAAAAATTTGATATAGCTTATGTTTTTTTTCTTTATTTTTTTATAAAAAATAATTTTATTGTTATGGAAATATTAGCTCAGAGAGAGTATGAATATATAAATGATACTCTAAAATTTTATTTATTTAAAAATTTTTATTTAATTATGAAAAAAAATTTATATTTCTTAAAATAATTATCAACAAAAAAAAATAAAATGTTCCAAAATATGGATTACAATAGATTATCATTAAATAATGCCTTAATTAAAGGAGATTTTATTAGATCATCAGAAAAAGTTGAAGATGAATTATTAATTTTACAAAATAATATAAATGATTTAAGAGAATATTCATTTAGAATAGGTTCTAAAAAAGATAATTCTGAAAAATCTCAAAAAGCAAATGAATTGATAGAAAATACAGGGAAGATAATAACAGATATTTATAATTATATTAAAGATATAAGAGATTTTCAATATATTACAAGAGATGATAAAATGAAAAATATAAAAAAAGCAAAAGAATATGAATCAAAATGTAATACATTAAAAGTTCATTTTGAAGAATTAACAAATAAAATTAAACAACAAGGTGAACAAATAATAGATTCATCAAGAAATTCATTAAAATTACAAGATTCATTTAATCATAATAATGAAAATATAGAAAATAAAAAAGATGAATTACAAATTAAATTTATAAATGGAAGAGAATATTTAGAAGGTATTCAAGATAAAGAAAAACAAATAAACACAATAGTTAAAGTTACAAATCAAATAAATGAAATTTCAAAACAAACTGCAGAAATAGTGACTAAAAGTGCAGATAAAGTGAATGCTATTGAAGATAATATTAATAATATGGATACAAATATTAAAAATGCAGTTGATCATATGAAAGAAGCTAAAAAATCTAATGATTCTGCTGGAAATTATTCCAATAAATTATTATATGCTATTGGTATTATTGTTCTAGCTATTATTTTTATTTCCATGATCATGCCTAATAATTGAATATTGAATATAGATTTATACCATTATATTAAATGTTTTTTAAATTATAAAAATAAAAAATATTTCATGTTTATATTATTTTAAATTATTTTTTCATAAATTATTTTTTTATTTATAAATGTTTTGGTGTGGGAAAATAAATTTTTGAATTTCATTATATAAATTAATTTACTAGTATTATTTATATAATAAATGATTCCATTTCAATCAGAATCATAATCAATAATATTGAAATTTATATAATATAATAAACAATATTAATAGAATATAAGTTTTTAAACATTTATTTAAAATAATTAAATTTTTAAAAAATATTTATTTAACTCATATTATGAATAAATGGTTAAGAGGTTTTTTTACTTATATAATTGTCATTCATGACTTTTCATCCTCTTAATTATAACATGACATCATTTTTCTTTAAGGCCATTAAATTAAAAAAGAAAATTATAAAATCAATAAAAGAAAAAATAAATAAATAAAGAAATAATACAAATAAATTTTAGAGTTATAATATGAATCGCAAGTCTTGAAAATGCAAAAATATATTGACATTGAAATCTTCTTTCTTTACATTCAAAATAAAATGAGTAATTAAAAATTATTCATAATTGAATATTTCAAATTAAAAATTATCAAAAAAAAAATAAGAAATATTTATCATTCTTTTATATTTTTTCTAACAATTTATCAAGGTTAATTATATTATTTCTTGTTAATTAACTATATTAATAATAAAAACCTGAAAATCTCTTCAAAAAATATATTAAATTACAAAATATTTTAGATTATATCTTTTTGATAATTATAAAAAAAATATTTATTATAAATATTTTATTAATTTATTTAAAGAATCCTAAAAAATAATTCCTTTTCTAAATATCTTTTGACCAATAAAAAGTAAAAAACAGATATTAATAAATTTAAAAAAGAAAAAACAATGAAAATGATAAATAAATAAATAATATTAGTGAATTTATATAAAGTAAAACAAGAATATAAAAATAATAAACATTGAAAAACTAAAAAAGTATAATTTGAAAATTGCAAACTAATTTTAATACCACCAAAATTGATTTTAAATAGAATATAAATATTAATAATAAATGAAATGATACTATTACCAAATAAATATGCACCAGTAATTGCACAATAATTTTGCAAATCTAAATATTTATCATTCTTTAAGACTTTTTCCCAAAATTTTTCAGCATCAATTATATAATTCCTTGTAACATAAACACTATTTAAAAACAAGAAAGCTAAAAAAATCATTATTAAAATAATAATAAAATAATAAAAAACAAAATGTTGAACACAAAATTTAGATGAAATTTTTTTATCCATTTGATTTTTATTCAAATCATTCATATTTTTTTTTAATTAAATATATAAAAAAATTAAAAAAAAAGAAAAAAAAATCAAAAGTCAATTGACTTTTTATTTTTATTCATCAGCTTCACCATTCCATAAATACATTTTCTTGTAATAATTTATCAATAATTATAGTATCTTTGATTTCATCATCTTTGTTGTTAAAAGATTATATAAAATTTAATCGATGAAAA
>JAJJLU010004499.1:0-12361 GCA_023807065.1 Isotricha intestinalis | reverse complement strand
TTCTATTTTAGTATTATTGAAAAGAACGAAGAAATGAAAGAAACACTTAAAGAATTATTCAAAAATATAAATTTCAATTCATTCGAACAAAAAGACCAATTAGGAATTCAAATGAAAGATATAGAAGATAATATATTAGAACAATCCTAAATATAAATAATAATTAATATTTATATTATTAAATTAAGAAAAAATTGACCGTAATAAATTATAATTAAATAAAATAAATTAATGTAAAAAAGTCATAAGAAAAAAATAGGAAAACACAATGAGAAAAACTAAAAATGTTTTAGAAACTAATGCATATCAACAAGTATTAAGATTAGATATATTATAGAATTCTTTGCAGATTTAAACTTATTAAAGATATACTATTTATAGATACAGCTTTAATTTATCTATAGGAAACATTTACTCTTAAGAGATAAATTAATAAATACTGAAGAAAATTATAAAACTGAGCCAATGTTTATTTATTTAATGATAAGTTAGAAAAAATAAGAAGTTTAAATAAATGAAGA
Organism: Isotricha intestinalis; assembly: GCA_023807065.1. Classification (NCBI taxonomy): domain Eukaryota; phylum Ciliophora; class Litostomatea; order Vestibuliferida; family Isotrichidae; genus Isotricha; species Isotricha intestinalis. The sequence continues at coordinate 11,840 of JAJJLU010004499.1, read as the reverse complement.
GATTATTTGTTAACATTAAACAAATTTAAAAATAATTTTTTAATTATAATTTAACAAAAATTAATTTTACTTCTTATAGAATATATAAACCAAAAAGAAGAATAATATCAATAGAACTAAAAAACACATATCATTCAGCAAGATGGAAATTAATTAACGAAAATGATAATAATATTAATAATCAAAATATTAAAAAAATGATATTAAGAAATGTATAATAATAATAAAAAGATTTAATAATAATAATGAAAAAATAGAAGAAATAAAAGAAGAAGAAAGTGATGTTGAAATTAATCATAATAAAGAAAAAGTTAATAATAAATAAATTAATGAAAATTTTATTTTTTAAAATTATAAAAAGTTTATTTTTAATCATTTTAATTAGAGAAAAATAATTAAACACTAAAAAAATAATAAAAAAATAAATGGAAAAGAATTCATGTTTAAAATTTATGTCATTGTTTGATCAATATGCAACATCTTTTCAAATAAATTTTCAATTTAAAACACAATATCAATCAACTTTTGGTGGAATAATATCATTAATAATATATATAATTCTAATTTTCGTTATTGTAGCTTTATTTGTATATTTATTAACAAAATCAGAACAAAAATTATCAACATATAACAGCAGTTATGATTCTTACCCAGAAATAAATATAACTACAAATTATAAAGATATTAAATTTGAGCCAACGTTAGATAACTCAGGATATTTTATAATTGGACTATTAATAAAAGAAAATAATACATATGTTTCAGTTGATAGTGTTTCAGATAAGCTTTCAATATATATTAGGTCATCATCAAGTAAAGAACATAAAATAGAATTTGAAAATTGTCTAAAAATTGATTCTACATTAAAAGATTATTTAAAATCAGATTTATTAAACCAAGCAAATTGCCCAAAAATTAATCATTATAAAATTAAAGGGTTCTTTGGAAAAGGAGAATTTATATATGAATCAATTATAATAGAATTAACAAATGAAACAGAAAGTATAAGAGACAGTACTAAAGATATTAAAATTTCAATATTATATTCAGGTTATTCAATTAATAATGATATTACTGCTAAGAAAAAGTCTCCAATAATATATTCTGTAAAAACATATGATTTAGATATTATTACAAATATGAGATTTCAGTAGATATGTTTTTAAAAATAAATATATTTGAATCTAGACAAACTATTTGGTCAAATTGGGGAAAAAAATATAAACAAAAATGTATAGAATTAAGTTATTTAGAAAAAAATTTAAAAAAAAAGACTAACAATTCCCTTATTGATATTAACTTAAGAGTAGATAAAGAATATTTAATTCATTATAGAAGTTTCTTTAATTTTTTAACTTATTTATCATATATTGGAGGAATATGGAAAGTTCTTATTTTTTTAGGAGCTTTAATAGCAATTCCAATGAATTCTAAATTAATGAATGTTGCACTTTCAAATAGAATGTATAATATGATTAATCCAGAAAATAAAGAAATTTATAAAGGATATAAATATTATAAAGATTTGGAATTTTCTCGTGGACAAACACCTGATGTATTTAAATCATTGAATCCTGTTTTATATAAAATTTGTATTGATTATTATAAATATGAAAGAAATAGAGGTTTAAATTTTACTGTTAAAGAAGCTTTAAGTAAAATGTTTTGTTGTTGTTGTAAAATTGAATCTGTTGATAAAAAAGATAAAATATTTAAATTAAGCTCCAAAGAACTTCAAAAAATAATTTCTACTAATTCAATTGGACAATTCGCTCAACAAGATAATAGATTAACTTCTTTAAAATTAAAAGATGAACAAGTTTTCTTTAATTATATTAGTACAAATACTATTTTATATAAAAATTTAGATAAAATTTTTGATAAATATAATAAACAACAAATAAATAATTCAGCAAGTCCTTTATTATTAACTTATAATAAGCAATGCAATTTAGTTGATGGATTTAATACAATGAGAAATAAAGGGGATTTAACAAAAGAAGATATTTTGACATTAGGTTTATTTAATATTAATTATGATTGGTTAAAAGAATTCTTTTTAATGTACAGTGATAGACTTGAATTAATTCACAATAAAAATAATGAAACGCCAAAATAAAAATAGAAAATAATCATAAATAAAAAAGTGTCTTTAAAAAATAAATAATTAATTCATTTTTTAAAACAATAAAAAAAAACTAAAATAAATATTAGATTTTAAAAAAATGATAGAAAAGATGACAATTTAGATTTTACATAAATTAAAAATAAATTTATAGAACAATAAAGATTGATTTTATTATGGAAATAATATGATAAATAAAGAATAAACTTCAGGAAATCAAAATTGAAAAAAAGTATCAACTATAAAATTGATTGTAAAAGAAAATTGTATAAAATATATTGTATTTTTAAATAATATTGATTTGAAAGGAATTATTAAATTTTTATACTGAAAAATTAATTTAATAAGAAGCTACTAAGATTTTTTTGCATAACGATATTTTTTAAATCTTTGTACTTAATGATTCATTTAAATTAACTCCATTCTTTTATTTAAAATCAATCTTCATTTATTGATATATTTTCTTTCAATTTTGTTTTACTTAAAAATAATCTTCTAATTCATTATTCTTCATTTAATAATGTTAATACAATTTAGTATAGATGATTGGATTATTTTTCTATATTCTATGTACTGAAATGTCCTTCTTTTATTTTTATATCAAATTTATGAACGATTCTGCAATAAATAATAATATGATTTTTCTATTAAATATTTGATTGTTATATTTTAAGAATAATATATTAAAAATAAATTCCTTTAAATATTTCTTCATATTTTTTTTAATCTATTAATTTTGTTATATCCAATGATTTCTTGGGAAATTTTTATCTAAATTTTTAGATTTATTGAAGAAAAAATAAAACATATTTTAAATATGCTTAAATAAAAAATAATATTATAATCATTTAAATATTTAAAATATTAATCTTCAGTTATTTCTAAATTTATTTATTAATCTATAATTAATATTAGGATTTTTAAATCTTTTATTATATTTTTATCTGTAAGATTTCAAATTTTTTGGGTATAAATTTTTTTGCTCGTTTTATGTTGATTTTCTTATTTGAATCTATCTTAAATTTGTCATCAATTATAAAATTTACAAAATTTTCAAAATTCATTTGCAATTTTATGATTTAAAAAAATATTTTTGAATTTAAAATAATAAAAGATTTATAATTTTTGTTGTGTTACTATTTAAATAAATCTTAATTCTGAATGTAGATAAGAGTGTTATTTTTATTTTCCTTTAAATGATTTCATCTAATTAATTAAATATTTATAAATTGTTTTTATAAAACTTGTATTATAATTAATGGAATTTTAATTAATAAAATTTTCAAAAAATAAAATAATTTAAAAAATGGGAAATGCTTGTTGTCAAGGAAATCAAGAGTAAAAATTTATATAAAAATAATATAAAATAGTATAAATCCAAATTCAGAAAAATTATTAAGATTAATATCAAAAAACCAATTATCAGAAACTACTTCTTCTTTCACAGATGAACTTCCATCTTCGTCATCAGCAAGGCCTAATTTAACCCTTCAAATATATGATGTAGAATCTGATTATTTATTTGAAGAATCTTTAAAATTTCATCAAATAAATTTAGAAGGAATGTCTCAAATATCTTTTGATAATAAATTATATTTATGTGGATGTAAATTAAACAATATAAATAATGAAAAAGAAAATTTAGATACAAATACAAATTCAGATTCATTTTCATCATCATTTATGTATTGTATAGATATATTGAAAGAACCATTAAATATAACTTTTGAAGTTAATTCATGTTATACCCATTATTATCCTTCATTATGTATATTAAGGAGTGAATATATTGTAGTAATTGCAGGATTAAAAAGTATGAAATGTGAATATTATAGTATAACAAATAAAAGATGGAAAGATTTACCTGATCTTCCTGAAGAAAGATATGGATGTTGTTCTATTTGTGATAATACTTATAATTGTATTTATTGTTTTGGTGGATATAATTCTCAAAATAAAAAATGCTGTATGAGTGTTCTTAAATTAAATATTAATATTTGTACTAAATGGGATACATTAATAGTTATGGAGAATTCTGAATATTTAGCTAGAAAATTTTCTTGTATTGTTAAAAAGAATGAAGCTCATTATATTATTTTAGGAGGAAGAAATAATTTTAATTATCCCACAGATGATATTGTTGAAATTGAAGTTAAAGGAAAGAAAATTAATGTCACTCAAGATAATGATAAAAAAATATCAAATAAAGCTGAATTTGTTAATTTAAGAGAAGGAATTGTTTTATCTAATGGAAATGCATTTTTTTTTGATGGTGAAATTAAAGATATTGTTCATAAAATTGAAAATGATTATATATCTCTTATTAAATTAAACCAAAAATAAAATCAAAATAAGCAAAAAATTTTAATTTAAAATACAAAAATTTTTAAAATATTATAGGAAAAAAATGAAAACTATTATTTTCAAATTAATAAATAATAATATAATATAACATTAAAACAATACCTTCAGATCTTTTCATTACTATTTATCTTTCCAACAAATTATCCATATTCCAATTACCAATTAACAATTTCTCTTTACCAATTAATTTTTTCCATTTCATGTTTTTTCCCATTTAAAATATATCCGTTCTATTTTCCTCTTTTATTATTCTTTAACTTCCTTTTCTATTAATTAACAAAATTTATAAATCCCAATATAAACATTCTCTATTATTCATAATGAATTTCCCTTTATAAGTAATATATTATCTTTAAATTCTTCTTGATTGTCATTTAGTTTTTAAAAATTAATTTACCTGATTGAAATATTTTTTATATTTTGAGTTTTTTCTATTGATTTTATTATAATTGGTTTTTATCATCTAATTCTAATAATATTGGAATTAAATCTTTTTAGCTTTAGTAATCTATTATCGTTTTTAGAAAAATTTTCATTATTATACTATTTTCTAAAATATTCATTTAATAATATAAAAAATAATTAATTAAATGAGTAATAATGGAAATGAAGATGTGAAAGAAAAAGAAAAGAACAATTTTAAAGATATAGAAAAAAATATTTTTGGAATTTTTTCAAATTTAGAAGATGATTATAAAAATATATTAAAAGATATTCGCACTAATAAAAAAGATATTAGAAGAAGATCATTTAATTTTTTAGAACCTAAAATATATAATATTTCAAATGATATTATTACAAGTAAAGAAACAAAAAATAATTCAGTATCAAATCAATTTATTAAAAAAAACCCTGCTTTTAACTATTCATCTAATAATAAAAAAAAGGGATATCCTAAAATTAAAGAATATCCTTTTAAAAGTAATATTAGAATACAAAAAAAGAATGAAAATAAAGAATTTTTTGAAGAAAATAATAATCCAAAATTAGAAGAAAATTGTCGAGATTCTAAATTAGAAGAAAAGGATAAAAATGAATTGAATGAAATAAATGAATTGAAAAGAAATTTAATAGAAAAAATAGAAAATAATGAAGAAGAAAATTCACAGGAACAAATCGAAAATAAAAATGAAGAAGAAAACAATTTAAAAAGAAATTCAGAAGAAAATAATTTAGAAAAAATAGAAAATAGAGAAGCAGAAACTTATTTGAAAGAAAATAAAGAAAGAGAGAAAAAAGAAGAATTAGATAAAAAGGAAGAAAAAATAATAAAAGAAAACAAAAAATTCGAAAAAAATCTAAAACCACTTCCTTTAAATGAATTATATACAATGACTAAAAGTAATAAAAAAAATGATGAAAGTAATACCCAACAAAATAATTTATTAACAACAACAGGTAATTCAAAAAATTTTAATATTTCAAAAATATCAAATTCAAAAGATATTAATAGATATAAAACAGATTATATTAAAAGCGTTAGAAATGAACATTGTTCTTCTATCAAAAAATTAGAGTCTGAAATAATAAAAGCACCAATTTATTTTAAAGATAATATGAAAAATTTAGAAAATTGGATTCAAGAAATTAAAGAAAATTCAAATAAAGAAAAAATAATTGAAAATAAAAAAAAAGAAACTAAAAAATTAAATAAATCTGTGAATCAATATAAAGATAAAATTATAAATTCATATAAAATAAATGATAAATTAATTTCTAATAGAGAAAAATATAATGAAGAAATTAATAAAAATAAAAAAAGATTAAATAGAAATAAGAATGAATTTAAAAATCAAAAAAATTCAATCAGTGAAATCAAAAATGATAATCAAAATATTATAAATGAAAAAGAAAAAATTAAAGAAGAAACTAGAATTTTAAAAGAACAAATTATAATAGAAAATAATAATGTAAATCAATTAATTAAACAAGTTCAAAATTTAAATAATTCAATTTCAAAATTAAAAAAAGAAAAAGAGAAAATAATTAAGAATTTAAATTTTATGAAAAATCAAAAAAAAATGACAAGAGATAAAATTAATAAACAATTTGAAAAAAGTTCTAATTTTATGTTAAATGTAAATGAACTTTTAAATCAATCAAGACCTCAAAAGGTAAAAACAAGACCAACCTCATTTTATAAATAAATTGATTTTATTTAATTACTTTTTTTATTTATTTATTTAATTTCATTTATTTAGAAATATAAAATGATATTTTGTGAATAATTATAAAAAATTAAAAATTGAAAAAATTTAAAGTTTAAATTTATTTTCTTTTGAATTTAAGTATTAACTCTAAAAATTTTAAATATTTTTCTTCTTCATTTATATTGACTATAAATTATAAAACAATTATTTTTAATAAGAATAATTATATATCTATAATTTTTTATATTAACTTTATTTCAATACATGTAAACTGTAAATAAAAATATTTCTTTTTCAAATTGAATATAATGTTCTTTGTCATGGTTTATAACAAGGAATTTCCGATTATATTTAATAAAAATCTTAAATATTTTAATAATTTCAATATTTTGTTTTAAAGAAAAATCATTTTAATATTGATTCCACTAAAGTTCAATTTTTTTGATAGTAAGAGATAAATATAAAATAGTTTTTCATTACACTCCATATATAAGATAATTGTTCTTTTAATAAATGTTTTAAATAAATATAAATAATTTTATTAGTTTTTAAAATCGATTATTTGGTCTTATGTATTAAAATATTATAAATAATGCATTTATAAAATATTTTTTAATACAAAAAAAATTTCAAAATCACAAACTCATTTCGAGAGAGCTGGAAAATTCTTCCATATTTGATTAATTCTGATTTTTGGCTTAATTTTACATCAATTATTGTTTTTTTATGAATACTATCTAAAAATTGTTTTTTCTTATTTTTATGTTTTTTACTTCTAAATTTTTTCAAATTTCCAGATTTCTTTTTTTCGAACAGTTTTTTACATTTCAGATATAGAAAAAAATTCTATATATTAATAATGTTTTTTTATATAAAAAAACTATATAGTAATAAGTTTTTTTTCAAAATAAATATAAATTAATAAATTTTGTTTATTAATATTTGTGGTTGTTTATTTTTTTTAATATATATTCTAATAAGATTTTAAATTACATTCCATTTTTTCAATTTTATTATATCAAAACTGTGTTAGAGCATCATAATAATATCTATTAAAACTTGGTATATTTATAATACTTACTAATATATGTTTGGTTATCCAAACTTAACATTACTAAAATAATAAGTTTTAGAATTTTAATATCAAAAATACTTGCAAATTTACCTTAATTCCTTCATCATATAGAATGAATAAATTTAACAATTAACACTTTTTCTTGAATCCTTAGTATATATCAAATTATTTTTTAAAATATTAATTCTTCATTTTTATTTCATTATTTTCTTCATCATTTCATTTTGAAATCAAATGTTTCATCAAAAAGATTCTATTTTATATTTCTAGGTCATAGTTTAATATTGATATTTTTTGTTTCATTACATAATTATAACTTTCTTTCATGATAGATTTGATACAAAAAAGTTTCATTATTTATTAGTTAATTGATTGATTAAATAATTCTACTCTTTTTATAATTATATTTCTTTGATAATCCAACTTTTCTTTTGAAAAAAAAAAAATTTTTAAAAAATTAATATTCCAATTTTTTTAAGTAAATTTCATCAAAACCCTTTAATTGAAGACGAGAAAAAAGAAAGTATTTAAGATAAAATAGTGAAAAAATATCGAAGAATGTATTTTCAATAATTTAAGAATCATTGATGTCTTTGGAATAGGAAGAGACAATTATTATCTTCAATTAGAGGAAATTTATAAAGGTTTAAAAACCAATAAACAATTAAAAATTTAAAATAATAAATTTTGAAATTTCTTATCAACTAAATTAATAGAAAAAGAAAGTGTAATCAAATTATTAAATGATTTATCAAAGTATAAATATTAAATGTAAAATTAAAAAATTTTATCATTCAATAAATTTTCATATAGAAAATCACAAAAAACAACATTTATGAGAAAATCAATTTTATTTTTTTTTTTCTTAATGTAAAATGTTAAAATAGTAATATTTGAAATTTTGTAAAAGGAAAAAAAATCATTTTTTATGGAAATCCAATCTTGTAAGGTTATATAAATATGATCAAATTAGTTTTCGTCAAAGATTTGTTGCTTAATGAAATGTTAGTTTAATTGAAAGAAAATCTGAAGAAAATCAATTGAATTTTTATTAATTGGAATATATATATAGTGATAAAAAAAATTTATTGTTATTGCATGTTATTATTATATCCTTTTTTTATGGGAATGAGATGATAATAAATTGAAAAATGAATTTTAATTTTTATATGATTAAAAATAATCAGTTAAAAGTGTTCTTTTATTTTGGTAAGTTTTATTTTTATTCAATTCATTAAATTTTAATAATTAAATTTAAATTTAAATGGGAGATAAATTTGGTATGATGGATAATGCCTATTTTACAAGTAAATCAGAAATAATCAAATGGATTAATGAAACTTTAAAATTAAATATAACTAAAATTGAACAAGCATGTACAGGAGCAATTTATTGTCAGTTATTAGATTCAATTTTTATCAATAAAGTTAATATGAATAAAGTTAATTGGAAAGCTAAAAATGAAAATGAATTTTTACAAAATTTAAAAATATTACACAATCATTCATTGAATTTAATATTAATAAATATATTGATATATGGAAAATTGCTAAGGGAAAATTCCAAGAAAATTTTGAAGTATTACAATGGTTTAAAGGTTTTTATGATAATAAAAATCCAGATAATACTTTATATGACCCTGAAAAAAGAAGAAATTATCAAAATTTAACTTATTTAAATAATAATTATAATACTTCAATTAAGAAAAATATTAGAAAAGAAAAGAAATTAATCAAAAATCAATTTTTTAATAAAACTAATTATAAAAATTGGAGAAGTCTTTCAAAAAAAGAATTAAGTTCAAATAAATTAAATATGATTATTGGAAATATTGAATTTCCTGTTAAATTTATTAATCCTCATTCTACTTCCAAAAATTTAAAAAAAAATAATGAGTTTCTTTCTAATAACAATGATTTAACACAATTTAAATATATTGAAAATATAATTAACTCAGATTTTACATTTATAGAAGAAGAAAAAAATAAAGAAATACAAGAAATAAGAAAAAATTATGAAGAAAAAATTAAAATGCTAAATCAAAAAAATTCACAGAATGAAAAAGAAACAAAAACTTTAAAAATAATTTTAGCTGAGGTAGGAAAAGAAAAAGAATTTTATTATAATAAATTAAGAGATATAGAATTTTTATTAAATACATATACATCATGTGACAAAACCTCATTAATAGAATTTATGAAATCAATATTATATTCAAAAAAAGAAACTATTGTTGAAATAGATAATGATGGAATTCCAAAATTAAAATATTCTCCTTTTATTTAAAAATATAAACACGTTAAAATAGAAAAAAGCTTGGAAAGATAAATCAAAATTTATAAAATAATAATTAAAAATTATTCAAATGTTTAAATCAGTGAATAATAAAATTTTTCATTAAATTCATTCATTTCTTTTTTATTTGAAAAATATATAAATTTAAAATGATTTTTCTAACACATTAAACCATTTAACAAATTTAATAGCTGAAATTTTAATGTTCTGATTTGAATTACTAAATTTTAAAATAATAGTTTTGGGAAATTTATTGTTTTTAAATTTTGTATATCAGAATTAATATAATTTTTTCTCATACTTCATTTTTTTTTCTTTTATAAAATTAAAATTAAAAAATATTTAAAAAATATAAAGCTTTTTTTTCTTCATTTTGAATATGATTTTCTTATTTTTTATTTTATTTTTCTATTATTTGTTTCATTTGTATTTATAATAAAAAAGATTTATTCTAAGAAAAAAATATATATATTGTTTTTCAAAAATAAATAAAGTAATTATTGTCAATATTTCTTTTATTAAAATAACTTTTAAAATTTAATATACTATAATTGAATTTTTTAGTATTTTTATTTTTTTTGTGAATATATATATCTGATAATTTTTTTTTGTCAATAAAACAAAAAAAATAAAGAAAATTATAAATTTTTCATTCAATTTCCCTCAATATTTATTTAATATGGTTGTTAACTCCAAACTCTTTCCCTGAAAATGATAAATCATTTTATTACATGAAAATTCATTTAGGGAATATCAAAAATAAGATAGGGAAAACCAAGAGGAATTTTGTTTGAAAATATCATCATCGTAATATATTTGATTTTGAAAAAATAAGAAAAAAATAATCTAAATTTCATTCAAAAAAATTAAAAGATAAAATGGAAATAAAAAAAACATTATTTTATATAAATTATATATATTTGAAATAATTTAGATTATTGCTCAAAATTTAAGGAAATATCTTTCAATCTTCAAAAAAATTTGAATAAATAAAGATTATCAGAATTAAAATCAACTAAATTTAATTAAGAATATATATTAAAAATAAAAGATTAAAGTAAATTATATCTTGATATTGAAAAAATATAATCTTATTTATTTAAAAAACAACTAAATATTCAAAGAAAAAATGAATAACTAAAGATTTCAATTTGAAGAAAATGAAGTAGGATATGATTTATGTATACTATATTTTAAGAAATAGTTTGAATATAAACAATAATTTCTGGAAATTTTCAATTTTGATGATGATACCAATTATGATAATTCATCCTATTATAAATATCATGATTAAATAAAACAATCACTCCCATAATTTCAAATAACAATAACTAATATAATTTGAATTTATGAAAATTACCTTATACAATTTTTTCTTAAATTATATTTGTGAATAATAAGAAAAGAAACATTTTTCTTTCTCATATTTCAATAATACATTAAGATTTTTTTAATAATAATATTTTTAATTAAATATTTTGAGTCATTAAAATAAATTTTCCTTTTAAATATTTGAATTATAAAAACCACTTCTCATCAAATAAAAAATTAATAAATTTATAAACTAATTCCAACTTCTAAAGCAAGAATGGCCATTTCATCAAAAGATTTTTCTCTATCATCACTACTTAAACTTTCTCCAGTATTTAAATTATCTGAAATAGTCATCATAGTCAAAGCATTTTTATTAGATCTAGCAGCAACCATATATAATCCAGCACTTTCCATTTCAGAAGCCAAAATATTCATTTTATTCCAATATGTTCTAATATGAGTATCGTCATAAAAATTATCATGTGATAATACATTACCAAAAAAAACATTTTTATAA
>JAJJLU010004498.1:0-12368 GCA_023807065.1 Isotricha intestinalis | reverse complement strand
TTTAATGATAATTAATTTTGAATTTGATAATAAAAAATTATAAAAAATAATAAATTAATAATGGAAGGATGGAAAAAATATTTAGAAAATTGGTTTTATTTTGTAGATGGAAAACAATTAACTGGATGGCAAAAATTAAAAAGGTATTCGGATAATGATGTATTTTATTTTGATGAAGAATCAGGTAAAATGTTAACTGGGTGGCAAAAATAAGATTGGGATAAAGGAAATGATATATTTTATTTTGATAAAAGTAAAGGTAATATGTTAACTGGATTTAAAGAATTAGATTGGGATAAAGGAAAAGATTGGTTTTATTTTAATAAAGAATCAGGTAAAATGTTAACTGGATGGTAAAAATTAAAAAGGTATTGAGATAATGATGTATTTTATTTTTTTTTGTACTGGAGTTATGGCTAAAAATGGATGTTTCAAAATAGATGGAAAACAATATTTATTTAATGAAAATGGTTGTTTAATAAATAAATAAAATAATTTTAATTTTAATAAATTTAATAACCAATTTAAAAATGAATTTGTTATTTCTAAAAATAATTGGGATTGGGGTATTTTAGGGAATCAAAATGTGCAAAGAATTGATATAATTAAAACCAATAACAAATAATTCGTATTTTCACTATGGAAAATATATTAATATTCATTTTTTTTATTATTTCTTTCATTCACTTAATATTTTTTATTAAAGTCAATTTTATAAAAATTTTTTTAATAAAATGAAATCATATAAATTAATTTGTTTTTTAATTTTATAATATTAATAATATATTTTTTTAATTTTTTATAAATTTAAATTCTGTCATCAAAATAATAAAAAAAAGATATTATTCTTTCAGCAATTTTAGTTATTTGAATTTTAAATTATACTTCTCAGCTATTTTACTATTTTTATAATATAAAAATGGTAAAAAGCTGAAAAAATTTTAATAAAAATTATTTATTATTCTTACTTAAAAAAAAAGACAAAAATTTACATTTTTTTAATATTCAAAAATTATTATTTCTTTTATCTTTATTATATGGCCTTTTCCATCTCGGCGGGTTCTAAAATACATACCATCGCCACCACCATCGAGGAGGGTTTTTCGCTGCCAAATGGAGAAGTTCGAAGAACTCATTAATCTATATTATTTCATCATCTATAATTAAACTTATAAATATATTATTATTTTTAATATTTAAATATTGAGATATTATATTATATTTACCATTAATATTTTTAATATTTTATATTACTCTTTTCATGAATTATTTTTTTTTACTATCTATAAAAATAAGAATAATACCCATAAATTTGCAATATAAGATGATTTTTTTCAGGGGCAATTTTGCGAAGATTTTATTTTATAAGCATTAAGTGATTAATATAAATTAAATCTTAGACAAAAAATTAGATGAAAAATTGGAAATTCGAAAATAAGCGAAGTGGGGGAATATTCTAACGGGGTACTATTCTGACTTTTACTTAATGAATCATCTTGGAAAAGTTCTTTAAAAAATCTTTTTAATATTTTTAATAATTCTACTATTATTACTACTATGTTGATTTCCAAAAGAAAATATTTTACTTTTAATAAATTCAAATTCTACTATTAATGTTTTATTGTTTATAAAACTTAATTTAGTTAATAATGTTATATATAATTGAACTGTTGAATCAGGATTTAAATTATCTACAGTCTTTTTAACTATATTTAAATTTAATTTCCTACAATAATCAATTATTTCTTCTTTATTTGGGATTTTATCCATTTGTAAAATTTTTAAATTGATTCATTTATATTTCATTGAAATTTATATAATAAATAAAATCAATAAATATAATTTATAAATTACTCTATTTTATTATTTTAAGAAAAAATGTTTTTAATTTTAATTTTTTTTGAAAAAAAACAAAAAAAAATGAAATTACCAAAAGAAAATAGAGCAGATGAATCTTTACAAATTTCAGAAACTCAACAAAAAATAAATAAAATATCTAAAAACCCTTCATTATTATTTTAAAATCAAGAAAATAAAGTAAATAATGAAGAAATAGATATAAATAATAAAAGAAGAATCAACAGAAAATATATTAAAAGATTGTGATTTATGAACAAATCAAGAATTTCAAGAAGCTTTAAATAGATTTAAAAAAGCTTTATCAAATTCCAAAAAATTAAAAGATAAAATATTATAAAAGTAATTGTTTTATTGGAATAATTCAATTTTATATGGAAAAGATAAATGAATCAATTAATACTTTGGAAAAAATATATAATACAATATTTGAAAAATATGTAAATGAAACATTTTTTTAATACAAAAAATTTCCAAATGATAGTAAAAATAGGAGCAAATATATCTTTAATTTATTTTCTTTTATACTAAATAAAAACATAACAAGTATTAAAAATTATAATACAACAATATATTCAGATAATTTTGATAATATAACAGTAGGATATAAAATTGATACTCTTAAAATATCAAATGAAGAATTAAATTGTTCAATTTATTACAATAACACTATAAATAATAAAGTTATTGGTTTTGGAAAATGGGAAGATGGACATAAAGATATATCTAGAACAATAATATCTCAAGTTCTAAGTAAATTAAAAGATGGAAATTTTATAGGATTAAATTTCATTAATTCTATATTATTCATTGGTATAAAAATAAAACAAATGATGATTTTCATATTTTTATAATATTTGATAAAAACATTTCTAATTTTTGGAGTTGATATTTTACTAAATGATTTAAAGGAAGATCAAAAAAAAAAAGAATTTAATAATTTAATAGAAGGAATTATTATTTTAGTAATATTTTCTTATGAAAATAGTAATGAAAGAAGTTTAATTAGTCAAAGTTTAAGAAAAAAATTTGACGAATTTTCATATAAAGAAATTTCAATAATTAACGAAGAATATGTTATTAAATTAGGAAACATTGAAACTATGAAAATTTTATTATAATTAAATGAAATACTTTAAAAGAATTCCAAGAAATTATTTTTAATGAAGAAGAAGATAAAATTATATTTCTTAATAATTCAACTAGTATTGATATTTATGCCTATAAAACAGAAAATAAAATTGCTACTTTTTTATTTTATTTTTTTGTTTTATAGGTATAATAATAATTGTGGTAGTAATAATCATAAGTAGTAAAAGTAAAAATGATGAAAATAAAAATGAAAACAGTAATAATATAGTTTAATATCATTATAATTTAAATAATTTATTAGCAAATTTATTTTAATTGAATTTTAAAAATTTTAATTATTAATTATTTTATTATTTATAAAGCTTAATTATATAAAAAAACCAAAAAATTTTATGAAATTAATGGAATTATGAATTTTTTTCTAAATATTTTCATAAAATTGAATTTTATAATGGATATCACAAAAAAAAAATATTAGGACAATTAATAACAAAAGAAGAAATAAATAATATTAAATAAGAATTAAATTCTTTTTTCAAAATGAATTTGCAATTAAAATATTAAAAAAAAATTACATTATTAGAAGATTTAAAAAATAAAAAAAATGTTTTTTATTCATTATTTAATAAATTATCAATAGAAAAAAGTAATTATTTTAATTCATATAAATTTAAAGGATATCAAAAAGCACAATTAACATTAGGAATAATATATTTTTATTTAAGAATGTATAAAGAAGCATACATTTATATAAAAAAATTATATAAATCAATTGAAAATCAAACATATCCTAAGCTTGAAACTTCATTATTACAATTAAAAACTATAATTAAATTTATTATTAAAGGAAGTGAAAAAAATAAAATTAATAAAGATCAAGTTATTGAATCATATACAAAAAATTCTCACTTATTTTCAAAATCTAAAATTTATGTTGGAACTATTAGAGCTTTGTTAATTTATTTAAAAATGCTTGAAGAAATTGTTGATTTTGATCATATTAATCTTTTTCATGATTATATAACAAAATATTCTTCTATTTTTTTGAATTTTGATTATAATTTAATTTATTATTTAATTCAGGAAAAAATATGTTATTATTATTTATATACTGATTTTCCCCTAATTAGAATTTTTGTTAAAGATTCAATTCAAAGTTTAACATATTTAAATGAAATTAAAGTAAATATAACTACCCTTTATAATTATATATTAAATTTTGTAGGTATATTTTGTGATACATTGAAATTACAAGAAAATATTAATGATAATATACAATATAGTTTTTTTTCTATTAAAAAATATTTAACTTCAAATTTAATTAAATTATGTAATAAGATTAAGTATGAAAAAGGAGTTAAATATTTTTATTTAATTTTACTTAAATTATATAAAATTCCAGAAAGTTTAAAATTAACTGAGGAAGAAAGAATAATAAATCAAGAAGAATATTTAGAATTTTTTACAGAAATGACAAAAATAATTTTAGGTATTGAATTTCTTGATGATTCAGATTATTATAAATTTTGATAAATCTTCTATTTTAATAATAACAAAAAGAAAAGAAAATATTTTGAAAAAAAAACATAAAATTAGTTTTTATAAAAATTTCAAAAAATATCATCATCCAAAAATAAATAAAGTATATACTTTATTATCTGAAAATATTTTATTAACTTTCAAATATATAGATAAAATAATAAAAGAAGAAGAAACATTTAATTATTACATAAGGAAAAAAATAGAAATATATATAAATGAAACAATAAGAATAAAAGTTAATTTTTCAAATCCATTTGCAATAGATGATAAATATGAGAAAATAAGTTTTTTATTTGATAATGAAAAAATAGTAGAATGTGAAAAAGTAAATTTATCAATTCGAGGATTACAAAATCTCAAGTTGAACTTTCAGTTAAATTTATAGGAAAAGGAACAAGTTTCAATTATTGGAATTTCTTATTTTAGAGCAGGAGTTCATACTATTAAAAATATATTTGATTATACTATTAAAGTTAATTTATATAATCAATTAAATAATAATCAAGAAGGGAATTTTAAATTTAAAAATAAAAGAAAAACATTCATTGAATATAATTACCTTGATAATAATGATAAAAGAATTAATTATTGTTTTGATGTTTTAGATTTTGATAATAATATTAATATTATTATTGGAAATGAAAATGAAATTATTTCATTTT
The DNA here is from genome assembly GCA_023807065.1 of Isotricha intestinalis. Lineage (NCBI taxonomy): Eukaryota > Ciliophora > Litostomatea > Vestibuliferida > Isotrichidae > Isotricha > Isotricha intestinalis. The sequence goes on along the minus strand of JAJJLU010004498.1, from coordinate 7,215 downwards.
ATTAATATGAATTATTTTATTTTCCTATTAAAATTTTAAATAATTCTAAATATGATATAAAGAAATTTTCTATTTTTTTAGAATTGAAGAAAAATTTTTTTCCCTAAAATTTTTTATAAGATAATTTAAATTTAAGAAAAGAAAATATAATTTATATACCAATTATTTCTTTAGAATCAGGAATAAAATTTTTAAATATTATTATAAAATTTGATGATAGAAAAGAAGATATTGAAGTTAAGAAATATATTTTACAATTAAATATTATGAAATCATATGATATTAATATTTTTGATAATTATTTAGGAAAACAAGAAAATATTATTCGAAGAAAATTAATAATTAAAGTTTCTTCAAATGATAATAATATTATTAATGAAGATTTATTTAAAGAAAAAAATAATATTATTATTCCTAATAATTATGAAATTATAAAAGAAGAATCGTATTTTCAAAATAATAATTATATAAATGAAATAGAAATTAATTTTAATAATGAAACAAATAAATTAAAAGAAAATAAATTAAATGAAAATATATTTTTTAAAGAAAAATACAATGAAAAATTAATGAATAATTTTACAAAAATAATTTCAAAAAATAATTTCTTATTTAAATTTTATTTTAATGATAATAATAATCAAATAAGAAATTTATTATACATTCATCATATTAAAAATTTTGATAAAATTGATGATTATACATGTTATAGTTTAAGATATATTATTGAGGAACATTTAAAAATACATTATGAAATTGAAGATTATAATAAAACTGAAAAATTAATTTCTGTTTTTTTAAATTTTGATTTAATTCATTTTATTCCTTTTATTAAAAATAATGTTAGTGAAATAATTTTTGGAATTGAAAATGAAAATGATAATTTATTTGAATGGATTGGAACCAAAAAAATTATAATTAAAGACTTTAATAAAAATGAAATTAAATGTGATTTTTATTGTATAATTAAAAATGAATTTAATGAAGATTTAGAAAAAAAATTCCAAGAAGAATTAAATAAAATTTATATACTCATTATTATTTCAAAACAACACAATTTTAAAAATAATAATTTTTATAGTTCTCATTTAATTAAAAAATAAATTAATTAATTAATATCTTATTATTTATTTTTTTAAAGTAGTTTTTATATTTTAACATTTTTAAAAATCAATAATTAAAGAAAATAAAATAATAAACAAAAATTATGATTAAATTTAACCTCATTATTTATCAATATATTTATATTCATTTATATTTTTAATTTTTTATATTTTATTTTATTGATTTTGTTCAACCTTCACTTATTAGATAATTTAAAGTTTTCTCATAATCTTTATGATTATTATTATAAATATTAGTAATATATTCTTCAGAATATTGACTACTAAAGTATGTAATTAAATCCTTTAAATCATTCTTATTATCATTAATATTTAATTCATTTAAATTAAAGAGAGTAGAAGAAATACTATTATTAATTTCAATTTCCACATTAACTAAAACAGAATAAATTATTTTTCCTTCTGGTTCACATAAATCTATTTTAAGTTCTTGTTTTTTTTGAGTTAAAATTCCTTTTGATTTTAAATATACATGAATTTTTAAATCTTTTTCAATTTCATTTTGAATGATTTCTTTTTTACAAATTTCTTTTGATTCTAAATATAAATAACAATTTTTTGGTAAAGGATTTACTCCTTTATTTTGTATCATCATTGTTATTTTTCCTTCTTTATTTTCTATTTGAGAAGAATTAAATTTTAAATTTCTATTTACTACTATATTTACTTTATATTTTTCATAGTTTTCTTCTTCAAAATCATTATAAATTTGTTTTTCTTTGAAATTTTTTTTTTCTTCTTTATAATCATCATCCATTTTCTTAAAATTTAAATTTTTTTTTAAATATTCAATATTATGATATTTTATTATTTCTTCTTTTATACTTTCCATTTTTTCTATTAATTTATTAGAAATATCATCATTTATTTTTACATTTAAATTTCTTTCATTCATATTTTGTATTTCAGAAAGAATTTCTTGAAAATAATTTTCTAAATTTGATTTATTATTTTCTATGTTCTCAAAATAATTTTTCATTTTTTCATTTTTAATCACTTCTTGTTTTTCTAAAAATCCTATAATTTTATCATTGTTCTTTTTTAATTCATTTTCTAAATTATTATTTAAAGAATCTATTTTTTGATATATTTTATTATTATAATTATTTAATGAATTACCTATTATTTCAATATTATTATTATTTTGTTTATTATTTTGATAATTATTCATTATTTTTGAATCTAATTTTTTATTTAAAGTTTCATTAGAATCAATTAATATTTGTATTTTTTCATTTAAATTTTTAATTATATTTTGATTATTATCATTGACCACAGCTAATGAATCTAATTTTTTTTCTAAAGTTTCACATAAATTAGACGATAATTTTATTTTTTCATTTAAATTTTCTATTTGATTTTTATAATAGCTTCTTTCTTTATTAAAAAATGAAATAACTGTATTTGTTTTTTTATTTATTAAATCAGTTATTTTTTGAAACAATAAATCATTTATTAAAGTATCTTTTATAATTTTATCATTATTATCATTATTATTAATTTTATTATTATTATTATTAATAATATTATTATTATTATTATTATTATTATTATTATTATTATTATTATTAATAATATTATTATTATTGTTTTTATTATTATTGTTGTTAAGATTATTATTATTGTTTTTATTATTATTATTATTATTAATATTAACATTAATATTATTGTTATTATTACTATTAATATTATTTCTATTATTACTATTATTATTATTATTAATAATATTATTATTATTGTTTTGATTATTATTATTATTATTGTTTTTATTATCATTTTCCTTTTGTATTTCAATTTTCAAATATAAATCTTTTTTATTAAGAAATTTTTGATAATCTTCTTCACAATTAATAATATCATTTTCAGAATCTTTAAAAATGAGAATGTCATCATCTTCTAATTCTAATCCTTCTTCCTTTATTCTTTCAATAAAAGATTTATAACTTCGAGGAGATAAAAAAAAATTTTTAGTATCTTTAAATTCATATTTGAGCATTAAATAATTTAAAAAAAGTTAACTGCAATTAAATAAATAATTTCTATTATTTTTAACATGAAAAATAATTTACTTGAAATATTATATAATGAATATGGAACTCAAAACTAATAAATTTCCTTAAATAAAGTATTTGATAATAAATTAAAGGAAAAAATATTTTTCCTAAAATAAATGAAAAAAATTAGTTTAAACAATTTTTGTTTTATAAAGATATTATTTTAATTTTTTTCTTTTAAATATTTTTTGAATTTTATGAAATAATTAATTGTTTAATAATTTAAAAATAATATGAAAAAAAAAAAACAAAGTAAAGAAAATTTCGACATAAAATATATTCCTTTTAAAACAACATTTAACTCAGAGAAAAGAATAAAAATAAATAATAACATAAAAAAAAAATACAGTCCAAATCCCAAATCGAAATTATTAGAAAATGAAAAAGAAAAAAATAAAACATCAAATATAATAAGAAATTTAAATAAATCCCCTTTTTCAAAAAAATTACCAATTCCAAGTTCTCCAAACAAAAAAAATATAAAAAGAGAATCTGCTTTAACTTCAATATACAATGATCCAAGATATGATTTGACCAAAATTTCAAATGAATCAGAAAAAGAAATTCAAATTAAACTTTTAATAAAAAACAGAAATAGAGAAATTGAACATTTAATTAAAGAAAGACAAAAATTAAAAAAAATATTAGTTTTAACAAGAGAACCTCATTCTTTAAGATTATTATCAAATAAAATAATGAATATTAATTTAAGAATAAATAAATTAATTAAATTAAATGATTATTTAATTATTCATCCTGATGAAATAGAAAGACAAATAAAAATGAAGAAAAAAAAAATTAAAAGAAATAATAGTTTTAATTTAGATGATATAAATTTTTCTTCAATGAAAAATGAAATGAAGAAAATTAATGTTTATTTAAAAATAAATAAAATTAATAAAGATGCTGAAATTATTGATTTTGAAAGTGATTTAGATAATATTACTAATAAACCTTCTTATTTATTTCAAAGAAAAAATAAAAATTTATTATTTACTCCAAGTACCGAATTTTGTAGTTTTAAAAGAAAATTGGGAACTTCAACTATTTATAGTAAATTTTTTAAACCTATTGGTTTTACAAGAAATAAAAATGAAAGTGAAAAAAAATTTTTTTTTAAAAAATATGCTAAAACTTTCGAAGATTTATATTATGAAATTGATGAAAAAAATAAAAATAAATTATCTCTTTCTCAAAGAAATATAAATACATTTAATAATAATAATTCTAATATAATTGATTCTTTTAATAATTCTAAAATTAATAATATTAATAAACTTAAAATTAAAACTATTGATTCTGATGATTTAAATACTTTAAATATTAATAGTAATTCTTCAAGAGAAAAATCATGTTCTACAAGACCAAAAACTGGAAATTCATTATTTAATAAGAAATTAAATATTCCAAATTTAAAAACTTTAAATATTAAAAATTCAAAAAATTATCATAAAAGAACTTTAAGTGAAAGATATACAAATTCAAATTTTAATAAATCAATATATAAAATTTTAAATGATACTCAAATAATAAAAGATTCAATTAAAAATACAATCAAAGAGAATAGAAAAGCTAAAAAAGATAGTGAAAATATATTATTAAAATTAGAGGATAAATTAAAAAAAAAGAAAAGAAAGAATGAAAAAAAAAATAAAATAAAATATTATAAAGGAAAAACATTTGAAGAACAATTATTAAATAAATTATCTTCAATTCCAAAATCTGCAAAAAATGAATTTAGAAAAGCATACATTCAAATAATTAATGAAGACAGAATATTAGATAAACCTGATATAAATAAATTAGATAAATATGAAGATCAAGAAAGAAAAATAAAAGAAAATAAAAAATTAAGAGAACAAGCTAAAAAAGTTATGTATTTTTTAAAAGAAAATAATTTCACTGGAAGAGAAGATAAAGAAGTTTTTAAAGAAGAAATGATTTTTGATAATTATGGAAATATAAATAGTTTAGAATGGTTAATTAGGAAACATTCTATTTTGAATAATAATGATAAATTAATTGGTGCTTATAATCCTAAAGAAAAAATTAATTTTAAAATTCATTATCCTATTTAATTTATATTTATTTATCATGAATTTATCAATCATTTTTTACTAGAAAAAAAATATAAATATCAAAATTAAAATGAAGTAAAAATAAAATTTAACAAATGAAGATTTAGAAATAAATTATTTATCAATGTTAAAAAAATAATCAAAAAAAATATAATTGTAAAAAATAATATAAATTTTTTTTCATATAAATTTAAAAAAAAATTCATTTTTTTTTTAAAAAAATCTTTAAAAATAAAAAAAATAATTATTGTTTAGCAAGTAACTTATCTTCAAGTTCTTTTTTTTTTCTTTCTGCTTCTTGTCTTTTAATTTCCTTATAAATAGCATATCTTTCTTCAGGAGATTTTTTCATAATATTTTCACTTTTAATTTTATTCATTTTTCTTTTAAAAGGTAATAAATTTTTTTCTAAAGTCATTTGAGCTAAAACAATTTTTTCACCTGCATTAATTCTTTTTAAATCAGTAACATTATCCTTATTTAAACCTCTTGTTAAAAATAAATTTTCTGCTTCTAAAATACTTTCATTTCTTTCTAATAATAATTTTGCATTTTCTTCTTTATTTTCTTGACATAAATCATAATATTCTTTTCTTTTTTGTAAATCTTTTTCATGTTGAATTTGTTTTTCTTTTTCAAATTCTATTTTTTTTTTCTCCATATCATTCAATTTTTTTAATAATTGTTTTCTTTTCTTTTCATTTTGTCTTTCTAATTCTAATAATCTTTCTTCTTTTTCTTGTAATTTATTTCCTAATTCTTTTTTTTTTCTTTTAAATAATTTTTCTCTTTCTTTTCTATGCCAATACTATTATTTTCATATATAATATTATTAATAATAATAATATATATTAATATATATTAATTTTTATTTGTTAATATATATTAATATATATTTTATTAAAAATATATATTATATATTTTAATATTATATAATTTTATTTTACAACTTGAGTATATTTTCTAAAGGCTTTTTCTCTATTTTCTTCTTCTAATTTTTTATTTTCTTCATTTAATCTTTCTATATTAAAAGTATGTCTCATTTCAGTATCCATTAATTTTTTAACTATATTATTATGTTTTTCATCTTTTATTTTTTGGTTTCTTTCAATAAATAAATGAACTAAAAATAAATATTAATTATTTTACTTTTTTCATTTATTTGATCTTCAAATTTTTTTCTTCTATCTTCTTCTTCAATTAAAAATCTTTCTACATTTTCTCTTGCTAATTTTTCTCTTTCTATCATAATTTCTATATTTCTTCTTTTTTCTGCCATTTTTTCTCTATTTGTTGATTCTAAAGCTGTTAATAAAACTTGTTCTTTTTTCTTTAATTTTTTCAATAAAGCTGCATTTTTTTTTTTATATGTTTCTTCTTTTAATTCTTTCATTCTTTGAATTGATTCATTATATTTTTTTCCTATATTTTGCCATTTTTTCTTTATTTTCTGTAATTGAGATTGATGACGAGCATTAAATTCAAAGTCACTCATCATTTTATTATAATCATATTCATTCATTTCTTCTGCTTCTTTTACTATGTCTATTAATTGAGTTACAGACTATTTTTTTTTATTTATTTTCTTTATTTTACTGGGTCTAATTCTCCTTTCGACATTGCAGTTCTTTTTTATTTTAATTATTTTTTTTTTAATTTTTTAATTAGATTTTTTTATTTATATTTTGAAAATTATATAAAAATAATTTCTGTTTTAAAGGATTCTTTTTTATTTTCTGAGTAGAAGATTTAATTTGAATTATATTAAAAATAATGTTTAATTCTCATTTATTTAAATTGTAAATTCTTATGAGGTTAAAATAATTTAAAAATTTATTGTTTAATCTCTATTTGTTATTTTATTTTTTAAAAATATCACCTAAACGATTAATTTTTTTCTAAAAAATAATTATCTAATATTAGATATTGGAAACATTTTAATGGTTACTTTTTTAAAGA
>JAJJLU010004497.1:0-12374 GCA_023807065.1 Isotricha intestinalis | reverse complement strand
GAATTGGATTCTCATAATTTTGTTTACATCTATAACAATTTGCTTTTATTACTTCCATTTTATAACTTTAAAAATTATTTACGGTTTTTGAATTAAATATAATGTTTTTAACTAAAATATTAATTGTTTTAATTAAATTATTTTATTTAATTTGAATAATGAATGATATAAAAATATATTATTTACATAAACTTGAATTTTAAATAAATTTGTAATTAAATTTAAATTGAAGAAGAAGAAGGATTTTTATAATAATTTATTACCATATCCCAATTGTAATTAAAATTAATATTATTATTATCATCAAAATTAAAATTAAAATTATTATCTTCAATTAAATCTTTTTCAATAGGTTGATCAAAGAAAACCCCAGGAAATAATTTACTTGGAAATTTAGCACCTTTTAATTTAGAATTACCAGAATCATTAATATAATAATTATCACCTAATAAATAAGAAGCATATGAATTTTTTGGGAAATATGATGAATTTTCAATTGAAAAAGGAGATAAATTTTTTTTTTCTATATTTAAATCTGAAGAATAATAATGCTTTAAATTCATATTTTCTGGACTTGTTGATGCTATTGAATTCCCACTTGTACTTATACTTCTTGTGTTTAAATTTATTATTTTTATATCTTGTTCTTTATTTTCTTCTTTTTCATTTATGTTATTAGTTTCTATTTTGTCGTAATCTAATTCTACTTCTCTTTCTTTATATATTATTTTTTTATTGTTATTTTGATGCTTATATTTATTGTGTCTTTTCAAACGTGAATGATGAATTTTATTATTATTATTATTATCTTTTGATTTTTTTGAATTATTTATTAAATAATTATTTATTTTTTTAATGATACAACAATCATCATAATTGCTTTCTATAATTATTTTTTCTAGTTCATTAATTTTTATCTTTGTATTGGAATATTTTCGAAGAAAAAGTAATTTTTTTGCTTCATTTATTATTTTTTCTTCCTTTTCATTTTCATTATCTCCATTTTCTGAAATATCATCATATTCATCCCAATTTTTCATTAATTTAATAAATAAATATTAAAAACACAATTAATTGATATATATAAAAAGAAAATATAAAGAATATATTTTTATTTTTCTTTTTTTAAGAAAATAAATGAGAAAAAACCTATCAGTTTAAAAATAGTCTTCAATTAAATTTGGATGGACATTCTTTTTTATTCATCATAAAAAATTAAAAAATTTAAAACTTGTAAACTTATTAAAAAACACATTAAAAATAATTTTTTGGTTAAATATAAAATAATAATAATAAAAAAATATTTAATCATTTTCAAAGATCATCAATAGAAGGTATTTGGTTTCTACAACAAGGGCAAAAATTTTTAGATTGTAGACATTTTTCTAAACAAATAGAATGATAAACATGATGACATGGAGTAACCATTAAAGGTTTTTTATTATAATTATATTTCCATTTTTCAATGGTTTTAATTAATTTTTCTCCAAGAGAAATTTGTTTTTCTTCTTTATCATTATCTTCATTTTCTAAATATTTATTATCAGAAATTAATTCTAATTTAATATCTGATTCTTTTGTAGGATCATCTCTTATTTTAACTAAACAAATTGCACAAATACTTTCTAAATCATTTTCACTTACTTCATTTAAATTTTTATAATAATCATATTGTTCTCCTTTTAAACATTTTGGAATAAAAAATTTAGGTCCTAATATTTTTTGAAGAGAAATTATTATAGCTTCTATAAATAATGTTAATATTACTATTATAACTTTTTTATATGCTGGTTGCAATTCAAATAAATTTGAAGGATAAGCTTTTACATAAATTGGAATTAACATTTTGAAAAAAGAAAATATAAATATATAAGAAAAAGACATTGGAGGTTTTACACTATTTTTTACACTATGATAAATTTGAAAAATCCAAGTAGAAAAAAATAATAAATAAGTTAAAATAAAATATTCAAAAATTAATCTTATACTAACTAAGCAAATAAATAAAGAACAATAAAAAGTAGTATAGAACTTTAATAATTTTTTTCTAAATAAAGAAGCATTTTCAAATAATAATTCATTATTTCTGCTTTTCCAAGCAAGAAATAAAATTCTTAATTGAAAGACTGAAAATAAAGCAAAAAAAGTCATAGAAGGCATTCCATATTCATAAGAGGAACTTTCATTAGTAATAGCTAAGAAAAAATTAATAGCACAAATTAAAGAATCCCACATAATTTGAATAATAATAGTAATTAAATCAGTATTTAAAGATATTTGATAATTATCTGCCATTTCAGATATAAACATTGTTGAATAATATATTTCAATTAATGCTATCATTGTTAATGCTATTGAATAATTTAATGTTCTTCCTGTATATGATCCTCCTCCGTACATTATTCCATAAAATTTTGTTGAAAAATCTTCTTTTTCATTATTTATTGAAAAATATACTCTTGAAAATAATGTACTTCCTTTTTCAAAATTTTGATTATTTGAAAATTGTTTTTCTCTAGGAACAAATGTAATATTTATATCATTATGTTCTAAATCTTTTGGTTCAAAATCATCAAAATATTCTCCGAAATAATATGATATATTTACATTTTTTAATTTTATTGTGAAATTTTTTTTTTTTGATATTGATTCATTTAATGTGTTACTAAAACCTTTTGGGAAAGAAAATGAAATATTTCCTCTAAAAAAATAATCTATATATTGTCCATCTTTCAAAAAGAAAAATAAAGTTATTGTTGAATTATCTGTTTCTAATCCTGATATAAAATTTCCTTTGGAATCTCTTCCAAATTTTAATTCTACTTCACCTTTTTTATTTTGAAATATATTATTTTTAATATTTAAATAATCCCAATCTCCAAAATAATAATGTTTAGATATATTTTGAACAAAATAATATATTAAAGGATATTGAATTGAATATGAAACATTATTTCCATTTTTATCTAATTCATTTTCACTTATTTTTCTAAAAAACATTCTTTTTGTAAAATTATTTATATTTAGAGTAAAAATTGCACTAAAAATAAATAATATAAAAGTCATGAATACTAATTTTGGATTTTTTCTTATTATTTTTATTGACTTTATTAAAATTTTCATATTCCAGTTAATTTATATTTTTTTTTTAAATAGAAATATTTAAAAAATAAATAAATAAATAATATATATTTTTAAAAGTTGCCTATTTATCAATTATTTGAAGAAAAATTTAAAATTATTTTGATGATAAATATGAAGAATTTCCCAACTCATTAATTATACAATTATTTTCAAATAAGAAATATAGAAATAAAACTTTTTTTAAGATATAAATTATAAAACAATTATATTTATAATATACAATATTTAAAAAAAATTTAATTAAAAATTAAATCAAATCTACCATCTTCAATAGCTTGTCTAGCATATTCACCAGCTCCAATAATACCTAATTTTTCATTAATAACAGCATAAATTGGAACAGTTTCTAATAATATTTCCATACCTCCTTTATGTACAAAATTATTTATAAAAATATTATTTTTTTTCATATATTCTGCTATTCCTGCAGTAACTCCTCCAAATAAATAAACTCCCCCTAAACTTAAAGTTACTAACGCTAAATTCGCTGAGATTGAAGCATATATTTCAATAAAGAAATTTAATACTCTTTTGCATAAAGGGCATTTATCATTCAATGCATTATTAATGATTTTTTTATTTAAATTTCTAACATTTTCATTATTTAAATCACCTTTTAACTCCAAAATTTCCTTTTTTAAATTACTATCATTTTCACTTATTTTTTCTTCTTCACAAATAAATTTATATATTAAAACAATAGTAGAACCACAACAAGCATTTTCACAAGTAGGATTTTTAACATTATAAAAATGACTTAAAAAATTTTTATATTTTAACTGCAATTCACTATTAATAGGAAAATCTTGTTGTCCACCTTGAGCTGAATTAACAGTATAATATTTATCATAATTTTTCTTAGTTAAAAAACCAGTTCCTAATCCAGTTCCAGCACCAATTAAACTTTTTGTTCCATTTTCAATTGGTTTAATATTTGGAGTTAATGAAATATAATCAATACCTTCTTTAATATCTTTATTTTGAATTGCATATCCATTTACATTAAAATCATTTAAAAACATTAAGTATTCTATTCCTAAAGTTTTACCTATTTCATTTCCAGTTTTTCCATTTAAATCTGGAAGAGCAAATGATCCTAAAACTTTATTATTTATTACTGCTCCTGGAATTCCTAAAACAGATAATTTTGGGAATGTCTCTTTATTTTTAAATGTTTTTAAATAATCTTCTAATATTTCTTTTAAACCATTATATTTATACGTTTGGTAATCTTTTTCATCTATTGTTTCTAATACTTTTTCTTTTGACATATATACTAAACGAAGACGACTATTTGTTCCACCTATATCACCTAAAAGAACTGATATTTTTTGGTCTTTCATATTTTTTATTTTTTTATATTTTAAAAAATATATATTTTTTTAATTATCTTTTATATCTTATATAAATGTTTGAATTTAAATTAAGTAAATATATTATTTTGCTAATATACTTTTATATTTCAATTTATATTATTATTATTTTTACTCTTTATACTTACTCTATAATTGTTTATATGATAATTGCTCTACATTTTTTTTTATTTATTTATTTTGTTACACATATTATTCATTTGCGTAAAATGATTATATAAATAATAAAATTTATTTGATGTAATTTCTGATTCTTTTTTTGTTTTTTGACATCTATTACATATATCTCTAAAAGAGAAATTCAAATTTTTACAAAAATAACAAATCCAATCACCTTTTCTTTCTTTTAATACTTTATTTTCTTTTTTCTTTTTACTTTTTTCATTATCTGATTTATTCAATGAACTTATTTCATGATTATCTTTATTATTATTAATATTTGTATTTTCTGTTTTTTCAAAATGATTTAGAAATCGTGATTTTGAACGACTTCTAAATATATAAACTTGGTTTTTTATTATCATTGCAACTTTTCCATTTGGAAGAAATTGAAAATTATTTTGTTGTTTATTTGACTGAAAACAATTTTGAGAATTTAAATTATTTGTCATCAAAATTTATTCTAAATAAGTTAGAATTAAATGTTTTAAAAGAAATTGAATTTATTAATTATTAATTTAAATAAATAATACATTAAGTACATCAGAACTAAAATAAATTAATATTATTTTAAAAATTATTTTTCAATGAAAATAAAAAGCAAATATATAAAATTAAATTATTTTTAATTATTTTTTGAAATGGATAAAATAACAACAACAAACACATCAGATTCAACATCAATAAATATATATTCATTATTAACAGAAGAAAGACAACACAATGATAAATATACATCATTTCAAAATTCAAAAGATTTAACAGAATATACCACAAATGAAACAGAAGGGAATAGTTCTATAAACATTTCAAAAAAATTATCATATTTTAAAATTCCTATAAAATTAAAAAAAAAACCAAAAAACCATAAAATATGTTTAACAGATAGAACATATAATTATGAAAAAAAGGAAAAAATAAAAGAATTTAAAAATGAAGAAAAAGATGTTAAAAATTTAACATTATGGGAACATGAAAATATTAGTTATAAAGAAGATAATTATAATATGTTATTTTCAGCATTGAAAAATTTATATTCAAAAGAAAATTCATTATCAAAATTAAAAGATTTAGAAACAATTTCTTCAATAATGAAATTAACAAAAAGTACAAATTCATATTTAAGTAATACTCCAGTCGTTACAAATGCAACTTTAGCAAAATTTTATTTAAAAAATAAACAAGATGAAGGAACTATTTTAATGAATAGTTTAGCAAAATCAAAATCTGTTTTTAATAAATCTTTATTTGAAGAAAAAAATAAGAAAGATTTAACTTCATTTAATTTAGATATTGAGACTTTAGAATCAATGAAAGAAGAAAATTTAGAAAAAACAAAAGATTTACAAAGAGATACTCAAAATAGATATTATAGAAAATTAATTAATGATAAAGCAAGAGAAGAATCAAGAATGAGAGATGATTTAATTAAAATAGCAAATAAAATATCTGCCAAAAAAGAAGAAAAAGAGAAAATAAAAATCGAATTAGAATTATTATATCAAAAAAAAAATAAAACAGAAGAAAAATATATTGAAGATAGAAATAATTTAAAAAACCAACTCCTTCAAATTGAAGAATTATATAATTCTAGTAGAAAAATCTTTAATAAAAAAACAAAAGATTACGCTTTTAAAAATATGAGTTTAAAAGCTTCAAATTATAATAATATTGTAAATCAAATAGAAGAATTAGGGAAAGAACACACAAAAAAAATGGAAACTTTTGAAAGAATAAAAGATAAATATTATATGAAATTAAATTTAATAAATGAAGAACAAGGTTATTTAAAATTTGTTTATTTTTCAATGATAAGAGAACAAAGAACTTATTATTTAAGAATATTAAGTAATGGATATGATGTAAGATATGAAGGATTAGTTTGGTGTATTAAACATTTATTAGAAATGGGCACTAATTTAGAATATTATCATTTTCCTAAATTTTTAGATCATGAACAAATTGATTATTTAATCTCACAAGCTAAAAGTTATTTATTGGAAAGTTTATTAAGTTTAACTTTACATATTTTGAAAAAAAAACAAAAAGAGAGAAGAGAAGAAGAAAAACAAAAAGAATATAATAAATTAAAAGATTATGCTAAAGAAAGATATAATATGAAAAAAACAGAAAAATTAAAAGTAAAGAAAAAAGAAGATATAGTAATAAAAAAAGATAAAAATAATATTAAACAAAGAGTACTTAAATCATATAATGAATTATTTAATAAATATAAAGAAGCATTTAAATTTTCTGAAACAACTACTTTAAATGATGAAGAACAAGCTAAAAAAATTTTTATTGAAATTAGAGATAGTATTATTTCAAAAGGGAATTATGTGAATAATGATAAACAAAATTTAATTTTAAAATTTTTAGAAGAAAATCCCAAAAATAAAATTCAATTAAAAGCAATTTTTGATTTAAGAGATAAAATTAAACAAGTTCAAAATGAAAGAAACGAAGAAAAAAGAAAAATGATAGAAAAAATGAAAGAAAAAGAACAAAGTTATGATAGATATGCTAATACTAAGTTGAGTGTTGAATTTGATCTTGTTTTTTCAGCATTATTTGGTTCTAATATATCATAATAATTCATTATAATATCTAAATTCAATTTATAAATAGACAATTCAAAAAAAGATATTAATATAAAAAACTTGTGAATTATATTAAATTATAAAATTATAAACATTTTTTTAAACATTCTTAAAAAATCATAAATAAAATGAAAATTACTTAAAAAAATAAAATATCTGAAAAAAAATGGAAAACCTTTCACCCTCAGACAGTATATCTGAAAGTCATAGTTCTCACTCATCAAGAGAAGGAATGCCATATGTATTAGGAAACCGTCATCGAGTTCATCGAATATCAAATTCTTTAGAAGAAGATTCAAGTAATAATGTTTCAGAACATTTTAATGAACAACCAATAATAAATAATATAAATTTAACACAAAACAATTTAATTCATGTTAATGAAATTCAAACAAATTTTTTACCTTTTATGGAAAGAATTGTTCATCCAATGAGACATTTAAATCCTTTTAGAGAAAATAATGAAAATATGTATGATGAAAGTTTAAGTAATGAAAGTGAATTAGATGGTAATTATTTTCAAAAAAAATTTAAAGGGATTTATAAAATTTATTCCTTTGTTAATAATGAAAAATTTTTTCTCAGTAGTCAAAGATATTATCCTAATGATCAAATTAATGATAATATTTCTGCTATTTGTGCTATTAAAAAAGAATATGAAGGTCAACAATGGGTTATTACAAAAAAATTTTCTGGATTATATATCATCGAATATAATGAAAATGAATATGAAATGGAAAAATGGAAAATTAATGTTCAACAAGGAAAATACAATTTAGAAGTTATTTTGTCTCAACAAGAAAATTCTGTTTTTAAATTTTTAAAATGTGAAAATGAAAATGTTATTATTCAAGATGGTTTAACTGATTTATTTTTTATGATTGATAAAAAAAGATTTAGAGATAGTAAATCTTATTTTATTTCTTTAACTAATGATATGGAAAAAGCTAGTAAGTTTAGTTTTGCTAATCTTATTTCTTTTAAAGAAAATAGTGGAGTTAATAATAAAAAAAAAATAGGGATTATAAATACTAATAAAAAGATTTAACTAAAAATCTATTTTATTAATTTGTGTCAAATATATTTTTTCTTTTTTAAAAAAAAAAATTAACAAATAAAACAAAGTTATTTGTATATAAATATAAATATCATTATTAATATTTATGAAAATTAACTAACCAAATTTAAAAAAATTAAAAATGTCATCATCAAATTTCTTAGGAAGAACTATAAGAAATAATATATCATTATACATAAGAGATGGTCAAGGAAGGGATGGTTACATATCATATAATAATGGAGGTTTTTGGAAAGATCCAGAAGGAATAAATATAAAAAAAATAAAATATGAACATCCTCAATTTTCAACTTTTCATTCATTGAATCATTCTCCTGCCCCTTTTAATTATGTTAGAGATGGTTCTGGAAGAGACAATTATATTGCTTATAATAATGGAGGATTAACTAAAGGCTATATTCCTAATTTTAAATTTAATTTAAATAACTTTTTAAGAAAAAATAATGATGATATTTGTTATCGTAATAAAAAAAAAAGAGTTTTAAGTAAAAGAGAAATCTCTTATTTTGGAATTTTAAATAAAATTCAAACTGATGTTGTTAAGAGATTATATGAAGATGAAAAAGAAAAATTTGTTAGTAAAAAAGGAAAAAAATTATTAAGTCAAAGTATTCATGTTAAAAAGTTTCCTATATTAAATAATTCAAAATCAAGTAATTTCCTTAATAGTAATAAATTAATTAATGAGAATAATAGTAAATTAAAAAGAAAACAATTAAATTCTTCTTGTTCAAATGTTAAGTGTAAAAAAGTTTTGGTGAGAAAAGATAATTATTTAAGTAGTAGAAATCTAAAAATAAGAAAATTACCATTAAAATTAAATTCAAAATAATAAATTCCAAAAAAAAAAAAATGTTGAAACTAAAAAATTTAATTTTTTTTCAAAAAAACAATAAAATTCTAAAAATAAAAAAAAAATAAAATAAATAATAAATCCATAATTAAAAATGTTATACAACACATACCGAACTACAAGAGCAGCAAATTCAGCACGTTTGATATCAGGAGAAAAAGGTCAATCAGTATTTGTTAATCCTCGAAAACATTTAATGAATATTCAAAAGAGGCAAAAGTTAAAAAGTTTATTAATAACAAAATTTATGCAAAAATATGGAATAAAACATCCAGAAATATATTTAGAAGAAGAAATAAATAAATTTCTTCAAGGAGAAAAATTAACAGATAGAGATTTAAAAAGATTAGATTCAAAAATTCATCTTATGTTAAATAATCAAAAAGAAGTCGATAATTTAAATTTTAAATTAAATAATACAATGAATAATCAAAATTTATCAAATAATAATATAATAAAAAAGGAAAGAGCTCAAACAGCAAATCAAATAAATGTAAATAATATAAATAGACAAAATAAACAAAATTTAACAGAAGAAAATACTGAATTAAAATTAAATAAATATAATAATAAATATCCTAAATTTAAAACAAAAAGAGAAGAATTAGCTTGGTTAGAAGAAGAAGAAAAAAAATATGAAAAAAAAACTAATCAAATATTAAAAGAAAAAACGCCAATTGAAAGAATTGATTTTACTTTAACTGGTGATGAATGGGGTGCTCTTGCTGAATATAATAGAAGAATTTATGAACAAGAATTAAAAGAAGAAAAAATTAAAGATAAAGAAATTAAAATGAGAATTAGAGATGAATTAAATATTCAAATTAAAGATAAAGTTAAAAGAGAATATGAAGAAGAATTAAGAAATAAAGAATATATAAAAATATGGAAAGAACATTTAAAAAATTTAGAAGAAATGGAAAGAGAAAAAGAAGAAAAATTAAGAAAACAAAGAAAAATGGAACAAGAAAATAGGATTAATCAAATGAGAGATGAATATACTAGGAAAAGAATTGCTGAGTTAAAAAATAAAAAATTTGAAAGAAATTTAGTTAAACATTATCAAGAAGAAATTGAAGATGAAAGAAGAAAAATAGAAGAAAGAAAACAAAAAGAAATTGAAGCTTATTTAAATACAAAAAAAACTAATGATTTAAGAGAACAAAAATTAAAAGATGATTTAAAGAAAGAAAAAGAAGAAGATAAAAGATTTATGGAAGAATATCGTCAAATTGAAGAAAAGAAAGAATTAGAAAGAAAAAAATTTTTTGAACGTATTAAAAAATATGGTAATAAATATGATTTAACTAAAGCTTATGAATTAGTTGAAAAACAGAAATTAGAAGATAAAGAAGATGAAGATAGAATAAATTATTATATGAAAGAAAACAATAGAAGAGAACTTGAAAAAGAAACGAATAAAAAAACTTTGAAAAAAAAAGAAGAAAGAAATGAATTAAAACATCAATTAGATATTCAAATAGAAGAAAAGAAAAAATATTCTGAATTAGAAAAAGAATTAGATAGTGAACAAGCTAGAATTTGGAACACCGATTGTCAAAAATATATTAATGATATTAAGGAAATTCAACAAAAAATTAAAAAGGCTAATTTAAATAATTTAGAATATTTAAAAAGACAAATGCAAGATAAACAAAATAAAATGGGAAATAAAAATAAAATGAGTGATAATGAATATGCTATGAATAAAAATACTATTTTAAAAATTCAAGACCTTAATAATAAACAAGCTGAAGCTGCTTAAAATTACTTTTAATATTTATTTATTTGGAAATTTTATTTTATTATTATTTGAATATTCTTGAATTTTAATTATTTAATATTATTAGAATTTCATTAAATTTTTTAAATTAAATTAAAAAAGCAAATGTCAAATCCAAGATATATGAAAACAACACATAATCAAAAAAGTAAAAATTATATTTGAAATAAATTTTATTTAATTAAGAGGAAAAACCAAAAATCGAAAAAACACAATATGAGAAAAATTTAAAAAATATATATTCAAAAATGGTAAATGAAGAAACTCAAAGAAGTCATCCTTTTGGATTAAGTGAACCAAGATTTCATTATGAAAAAACATCAACAGGAATTTCAAATGGAAATGATATAAAAAAAAGAAAATTAAATATATTAAGAAAAGATAATTTAGAAGGAGGAATTGGAAAATTTTTATCAAAAGGAATAGAAAAAAATAATAATAGACCTAATACATGTACAAATAATATAAATTTATATTATCAAAATTTAAATACAAATAGAGTTATTCATCCTAATTTAAATAATGAACCTAATAAACAAAAAAGAAAAAGAATCAATAAAAGTATGGAAAAATATATTAATAGTAATAATGGGAATATTAATTATCTTTTAAATAAAACTCCTGATTCTTTTCCTGTAAAAGGAAAAAAAAGATTTAATAATTCTTTTGACAATCAAACTGGAATTTTTTCTAAAGAATTTTTATATGATGATAAATATAATCCTATTTTTGGATTTGGGGGAAAAGCTCATTTAAGTAATTATGCTAATAAAGAAACTGAACCTAAAAATATTTTTGGTTCTGGAAGAAAACATTTTAGAGAACAAATTAAATAAATTTTTTTATTTTTTATCCTTTATTTTGTTATAAATTATTTTTTTAATTTATGAAAAATTTTTTAGTTTTTAATATACTAAAATTTAGTTTAATATATTCAAAAGAAGGAAAATATAATAAAAATAAATTATGAATTAGAAATAAAGTATCATCATTATGTGGTTTATATCATTAAGATTAGTGATTGTAAATTAACTTTTGAGATTATATATATAACAATAATTATCAAAAACCAAAAAAAAGAGAATAAAAAACAAGCAAAAAACAATTAAAAAAATAGAATATAAATTGAACCAAAATAAATTTCATATTATAAAAAAATGCCAAAAAGAACACAACAAAAAACAAAAGTAACAACAACAACAACAACAAAGATAGAGAAATCAGGATTATCAAACGATGAAGTAGATGAAATACGTCAAGCATTTGATTTATTTGATACAAATGGAACAGGAAAGATAGATCCAAAAGAATTAAAAGCAGCAATGCAATCATTAGGATTTGATACAAAGAATCCAACAATATATACATTAATAGCAGATTTAGA
>JAJJLU010004496.1:0-12445 GCA_023807065.1 Isotricha intestinalis | reverse complement strand
CAGATTGATTAAATTAAAAAAAAAATAAATTATATAATATTATTTATTAATGTTTCAAATATTATTTAAATTTATATATTTAATATTAAAATGATGAATAATATAATATTTATTTTTTAATCAAAAATTAAAAAACAATTATATTATTTAGTTTTTTAATTATAATATATTAAAACAAAAAAAATGAAATATCTCTTAATCCTTTCTTTAATATCCTTAACATTCCAAATACAAGGAATAGATGTTTCAGTATACCAAGGGAACATAGATTGGGTAAAAGTAAAGAACGCTGGTGTAAAATTTGCAATAATTCGTGCAGGATACGGAAGAGAAATATCACAAAAGGATACATTCTTCGACACAAATTATGCAAATGCAAAAGCAGCAGGAATGCCAATAGGAGCATATTGGTACGCATATGCTACAACAACATCAGGAGCAGAAGTAGAAGCAAATACATGTATGAGTATCCTCTCAGGTCATCAATTCGAATGGCCAATTTACTATGATATAGAAGAGCAAAGTATCTTTGAAACTGGGAAAGCTACTGTCTCTGCTATTGCAAAAACTTTCTGTACTGCTTTAGAAAAAAAAAAATATTTCTGTGGTATTTATTCTAGTGCTAATCCTTTAAATAATTTATTTGATGAAGAAGTTAAAACTAGATTTGCTATTTGGGTTGCACATTATGATGTTGATAAACCTGGATATACTGGAGATTGGGGAATTTGGCAATATAGTAGTAAAGGAAGTATTGATGGTATATCTGGAAATGTTGATATGGATAAAGCTGTAATTGATTATGAACCTATTATTAAAAAAGGACATTTTAATGGGTATTAAAACTTATTTGATTTTTATGTAAAAAATATATTTTTTTTTTAATTGATTTTTATTTAAGTTGTTAAATAAAAGTATAATTGTTTTGCTTAGAATATATAAAAATACACATTTCGATTATTTATTCAAATAATATTTAATAATTATTAATAATATATTTTTCCAAATCAAAATTTTATCTACCATATTTATTTTTTCTAAGTTCTTTTCCTATACTTCTTTTCTTTATATATTTAGATTTTAATAAATTTAGAAATAATTTGATTAATCAATTAATTTATTTTTATTTATTTTGTAATCATCAATTCAACTAAACAAACAAAAAAAAGATAAATTTTAACAATTTTTTTTAAAAATGACTAAATTAAAAAATAAGCAAAAATTCGATTATACTAAGAAAAAAAAATTTTATTATAGATCACTTTTTATTTTATCATTTTTTTTTGATGTAGTACCATCATTAATACCATGAGATGAGTGTTTTTTTAAAAAACTAATAAATCCATTAAGAGTAAGATCATCATTAAAATCAACAGGCTTTTTTTTATTTTTTCCAGGCCAAAACTTAATAGTAGGAAAGCTTCTAACATCAACACCTTCAAATTCATTAGCAGTAGCATCAGCTTCAGCAATAAGTAATTTATCATTATATTTCTTTAATTTATTAGCTAATTCAATATATATAGGAGCTAATTCTTGACAGTGAATACACCAAGGAGCATAAAATTTGACCAAAACATCTTTATCATTATTTAAAACTTCATTTTTAAAAGAATTTGAAACTATTTTATAAACTGGTCCATTATTTTCTTTTGGTATATCCTCTGATTTTATATTTGTTTTAATTTATTATTTTTCCATTTTTTATAAAAGTTAATTATATTTTCTTCATTGATAAGTCCTTCCATTTTATATTTTAAAAATCCATTTCTTGGATCTCCTAACATTACTACTGGAATATCTGTTTCTCTTAATCCTATCCAATCTGAAAATCTTTTTTCTTCTTGTTCTTTTACTCCCATTAAAATTAATTTAACTTCATTTCCTATTTTGTTATATACATTTTCCATTATATTATTATATTCTTTATATTTCTTATTATTACTCTTATCAGCAAATAAAAAAATAGAAGGATTCATTTTTCTAAATAAAATACTCATAGTTAGTTCATCCCAAGGTAAAATTTTGTGAACTCCTTTTTTTTCAATAAAATTTAAAACATCTTTTTCTTTAATTTGTCCATTAAAATCACTTCTTTTTTCATCGAAAGTTTTAAAAAGAGTAATAGTATTATTTTTTAATTGATATTTATCAGCAACTTCTTTATCATTACTACTTCCAAAAACGAAATCTTCATTAATCATAGAAACTAATTTAAATTGTTCTAAAGATTTTTTATCATTTCCACAATAAATAATAGCAACATCTTGATCTTTAAAAAAGCTTTCAGCATCATCTAAATTATTAATAGTTTGAATATTTTTCCCAGTTTTTCTCTTCATCCAAGCAACAATATGTCTTTTATATCTTCCTTCTTCATAAGGAATAATTTTTCCATTAATAAATAATTTTGTAGTTGGATAACCTTTAATATTAAATCTTTCTCTTATTTTTGAATTTACAGTAGTGTCTATTTTTGCTAAAACTATATCATCTTTTTTTAATACTCCTGCTGCTTTTGCAAATTCAGGAAGAAATTTCTTACAGTGACCACACCATGGAGCGTAAAATAATACTAAAACTGTTTTAAATTTTTCTATTGCTTTGTCAAAATTTTCATCATTTAATATTATTACATCTAAATCTTCTTGATAATCATCTTCACATTTTGATATATTTAATATTATTAACAAAAGTAATAATAGCTTTTTCATATTTTTTTTTAGTATATTAATTTATTTATATTTAGATATATTATTTATATTATTCACTTTTTTTATCTGCTTCTTTATTTGGATTTGAGGTATAATTAGGAGGTTTATTAAATTATTTTTATTTAAAAAAAATAAAAATTATGATTGATAATTCATTCAATTATAATTAAATTATATTAAGAAAGAATCAGGTTTAACTAATTTAATCTTTTTTCTTATATATTCTTTATTTTCATTTATATATTTTGAACTATTTCTAATTATATTTCTACCTTTTTTTTCATATGCATAAGCATCATCCCAACCAAATCCTAATTTTTTAGCAAAATAATATCTTTGTTTATATGCAGTTATATCATCTACATTATCAAATAAAGTTAATTTTTGATTTAATTTATATAAATTTACCGCTTTTTGAATTAGAGAAAATTCAAAAGTTTTTTTTTTCTTTTTTAAATTAATATCTTTTTTTAATTTTATAAATTCTCTATTTATATATTTTTTTTGAGAAGGAAAAAAAAAACTATGTGTTTTTTTTAATTTCTTTTTTTCTCTTTTTTCTGCAATAATTTGTGTTTTTAATATAAAATATTTTAAATAAATTTCTTTAATTTTATTGATAATAGAATTACAAATTTCAATAAAAATATGAATTTTCTTAATTTTCTTTTCATTATATGAATCATTTAATAATTTAGATTTAACTACATTACTTTTAGTTCTTATAAATTTATAAAATGTTTCATTCTTATATAAATTATGTAAAACTTTTTTTGAATCAAACTCATTTTTCTTTTGTTTTATTTTATTTATTTTTACTCCTAAATTATTACTTGAATTTTCTTTTTTTATTTTAGGAATAAAAAAAGAAAAATTACTTTGGGATTTTGAAACACCTTTTAAATATGAATTTTTTTTACTATTTTCTAAAGAATTAAATTTATTCATTAAATTACATTTTTTTAAAGAAGTCTTTCTTAATCTTTTTTTAAATAATTTTATTTGTGATTCATCATCAATTAAAATTGATTTATTAGAATTATTAGAATAAAATTTTGAATTAGAATTAGAATTCTTTTTATTATTTGTTGAAATATTATTGGTAATTTTCCTTTGGCTTTTGGATATATAATTTTTACTTAAGATTGGTTTATTATTATTTTTATAATTTATTTTAATATTTGTTCTTTTATATGGAAAAATGTTATTTAGAATTGTTAAATTAGCATAATTTTCATTTTTTATCATTTATTAAATATTTAATTTATGGGTAAATTAATAATATTTTTTTTAATATTTTTTCAATTAAAACTTAAATAAATATATTATTTTAGTTTATGATAAATGGAAAAAATAAATCATTTCCAAATTTTGTTTTGTTCAGTGATATTATTATAAAAGATTGAAAGATAGAATCTTCTTTTTGATTATAATTTATTTTATAACAAAATTATTTTTTTTTTTCTCTCCTTTAATTTATTTATTAATTATATTTTATTTATTATTTTTTTATTTTAAATCAAGCATTGAATATATTAAATTTGGTATTGCTTCATAATTAATTTCTGGATAAGGTTTAATTTGTTTTTTATTATTTAATAATGATTCAATATCATCTACAATATCATTTACTTTTCTACAATAATGAACATATCCTTCTTTATCTAATGATGATGCTAATTCAATTTGATGATTATCCATTAATGTATCATTTACACATACTATTACTTTTCTTTTATTTTTTAAACATTCTAATATTATTCCTGCTCCTCCGTGAGAAATTATTATTTCACTATTTTTAATTATATTTTCAAAATCATTTAATAATGTTGATACTTGAATATTTATTTTATCCTTGTATTTTTCATATATTTTTGGAATGTATTCTCCTGTTCCTTTTTGAATTATTATTTTTGTAAATTTATATTTTATTATCATTTCATAAAATTTTTCAGTATCTATTGCTTTTATTAGATTCTCAAATTTTGTTGTTCCAACTGTAATTAAAATTTGTTTTTCTGACATGGTATAAAATAATTTAAAAATTTATAAAATCATAAAATTTAATGGTAAAACATTAATTAATCGAGTTAAAATAAAATAATCAATTTACAAATGTTTATAAATAAAAATATGATATAATTCCTAAATAATTAAAAATATTTATGATGATAAAAAATGAAAGGTATAATCAAAATGAAAATATTAATGATAAAATAAAGATTATAAATAAATAACATAAAAAATGTATTGTTTTGAAATATAAATTAATAATTACCATTTTAATGAATATAATATAAAAAATATTATTAGGATTGGGCCCAATTCCCAAAGAAATAATTATGTTTTTATATAATAATAAATAAATAATAATTAAGGAATATATGGATTTTTAAAAAATAGATAAATTATATTTAACTTTTTTTTATATTTATTATATAAACAATTAGATAGAATTATAATTAAACTTAAATCTATGGGACTTACTCAAACTAAAACCTTCGATTGTTATTGTCCAAAATGTAAGAAATATGTTGGAGCTTGGTGGTATTTAACTGCGTTTGCAAGTCAACCTATTTTTTTAGATTACCCATGTACTAGAGGTAAAGACGGCTATCCATATTGTGGAAAATGTTCATTAAGATGGAGTTGGGATTCTTTGATTAAATATCAAAGATAAAGATGATTTTTTACAAATAGTATCAATATTTTTTCTATATAAATAAAAAAATCTGATTTATTTTATTATTCTTTAATTTTCTATTTATATTTTATGGAAATATTATATTTATATTAATTTAATCAAAATCAGTATCATAGGTAATTTCATTATCATATCCTGGTAATTTATTTCCTATTTTTTCAATAGGTTTAGAATTCTCAAAAAATTCATTAAAAACTTTAAATAAATTGATACTAGCTTTAGAACTAGAATCAAATTTAGCATTTAAAAACATAGTATTAAAAATAGCATCTTCTTCAGAATATAAAGGAGATTTTTCATCAAAATTATTATCAATAAAACGTTCAATAGCATTAATATCTCCCATAGATAAGTAAGTTTCATTTTTTTCTGATTTAATATCAATATTCATTTTCATTTTCATAGGAACAATACTGAATTTATTTTTATTTAATTTCCAATAATATTCATATATTTTAGATATTTCATCTTTTACAGGAATATTAATATTACTTTTAATATTTTCAATATTTTTAATTATTTTCTTTTCTTGTTTATTAACTACTAGTTTAACAGTTACTCCTTTGCATTCACAAAATGTATTTGTCATTTTAAATAAATATTCTTTTAATTCTTCATTATTTTTTAAATCAGTAATAAAAGTATTTTCTTTATTAATTTCTTCAGTATAAGTTCCAAAAAGTGATTTTTTATTAATAATATATAAATTTTCTTTATCAATCGGCATAATTTTAATTTTATTAAAATCATTTTTTACTTGAACAGAAACATAATCAAAATTAACTTTAATATAATTAGAAGAAATAGAAGATTCTGGAACAATAATAGCAACATTTTTTAATATAGAATAAATAACTTCTGAAGCTTCTGATTTTTGAGTTAATATTTTATATAAATTTTCTTTTTTAGGATTTTCATTTAAACACATTTGATTAATATCTAAAAATAAAGTAAATTCATTTACATATTTAGCTAAATAAACTATATCACATAATTCCATTTGAATTATCATTTTATGAAGAATCTTTTCACTTTCTTTTAATAAATATGAATTATCTAAAATCATTTGAAATTCTAAAATATAATTAGATGGATATTTCTTATTTTTTATTATTAAATTTTTACATTTTGAATCATTTACTTTCCAATGAAGATCTTTTACTTTAAAACGTAATAGTTTTTCATTATTTGCATTTTTTAACATTTCAATAACTGAATTGAAAAAAATAAAATGTTGAAAATCTTTTCTATCTTTTGTTAAAGTTATATAAATTAAAGGAAATTTAATAGTCATAATAGTTTTTTCAACTCCTTTTATAGGAACATCTATTGAAGTATTTATATCATTTTCATCTAAATTTTCATCTTCTTTTTCATTATTATTAACTTTAAAATTAGATTTTTGTTCATTATTCTTTTTTTTCCTTTTTTTTTTTATTTCTGGATAAACTGCTTCTATCATAGAATAAAATAATTTAGTCCAATTTTTAATATAATAAATATAATCAAAAAGTCTATTTGGAATATTTAAAATAATTATATTTATTTTCCCAATAGCATTAAATATAAATTTATAAGAAAAAGTACTTGTTAAAATATATAACATCTTTTTTAATCCTGAAAAATGATCTACATCTTTATATTTATGTAATTCAAAATCAAATGTATTATTATTTTTTCCAAATAATATTTCTAAACAATATTTAAAATTTTCATTTAATTCTAAATCACTTAAATATTTTTTTCTTAATTTACTTTCATCTTCTTTTTCTTTTCCAACTGGAATTATACTTAAAATGTTTTCAAATTCTTTTTTATTATTTGGTAAAGAATGTTCAAAACCAATTTTAAAAGTATTTTGAATAGTAAAATTTACATTATTTTCATCTAATAAAGATAAAGATGCTTTTTCTAAATTTATTATAATTTTTTCATTTTGAGAAATAGGACTTTTTTCCATTTCTTTAAATATCTGTTCCATTTTATTATTATCCCATATTTGAATTCTTTCTTCAGAATCAAAATCTTTTTTATTATTAAAATTTTTAGGAATTAAAAAAGAAAGCATAATTTTATCAATAAAAAATTTAGCTAAAGTTCTATATTTACTATTATCAAATATATTAATATTATGTTCATTATAAATTAAATTTTTAACATCAAGTTCAAAACTTAATGTTTTTGTTTCTTCTTTTTCTTCTTCTTTTTCTTCTTCTTTTTTTTCTTCTTTTTCTTTTTCTTCTTCTTTTTCTTTTTCTTTTTCTTCTTCTTTTTCTTTTTCTTCTTCATTAAAAAAAATATGAATAAAAATATGATTAATAGATAATTCATTAATATGAATTGAATTTTCTTCATATTCTGAATAATCTTCATTATTATTTTTTATTAAAAATTTTGATTTTGAATTTATTCTATCAATATTAGATGATTTCCTTCTTTTATTTGAAGAAGCTATTACAATTAAATCTGAAGAACTATCATCTTTAAAGTTAGAATTCATTTTAATATCATTTATATAATTTTGAGAAAGAACGTTTTTGGCAAAAAAATCATAAAAATTATTATTTTTATAAAGTTCTAATATTTTCATTATATTAAAGCATAATTCAATAATATCTTTATTATTATTTAATTGAATATGTATTTCAATTAAATTAATAAATAATCCCATTTTAGATAAATATGCTGACTCATTTGAAACTTTATCATTTTCTAACATTTCAGAAAATCTATTTAAGTATATTTCTCTCATTTTTTTATTTCGTTCATAAAAATAAGAAGTTTGTTTAAAAAAACAATTTAAATTTAAATCTTTAATTTCAATTGCTTCATCATAAGGAAAATTTTTTTGTAAAGGATGACAAATTAAATGATTTTTTAATGAATTAACTAAATAAGAACAAAATAAAAATTCATTTGAAGAAAATTTTAAAGGTTCACTTTTATTTAATTCAATAAATATTTTTTCAAGATTTGATATTTCAGGAGTTGAAATTGGACATAACCATATTTGTCTTGTTTCATAAAATAAATTTCTTTTAATTTGTAATATTAAAAAATCACTTTTAAAATTAAAAAAAGGAGTAATTAAATCATTTTCTTTATTTTCATCTTCTTTATTTTTATCAATTTTTTCTTTTCTAAATACATTAACAATAATTCCTTTTTCTTTATTATCATTTGTATCACCTAAAGTATAAACAATTATATTATTATTTCTTCTTTCTAAATAATATTCTAATGGTTTTATATCAAAATTTTGAAGATCTGAATTGATGATTGTAGTTAAATTTTGAACAAATCTTAAAAAATTATTTTTAATTATTGAAAAATTATTTGCATAATATTTTTGAATTTTCTTTTCTTTTTTTAAATAAAATAACTCATATAATTCTTCATAAGCAAAAATATTATTATAATTTTTTAACATTTTAAAAACAGAAGGATAAACATTAAATTCAAGTTTTTCAGTATGACAATCAATAATAGAATCAGGAATATAAAGAGATTTTTTCATAAGAGAATCATATGTAATCATTTTAAAATCTGTTTTTAATATAGGAGAATAATTATCAATAAATAATTCAATAGAATCAATTTTTAAAGAAGAACAATATAAAGTTTTACATATTTTAACCATATCATAATTTTCAGGAATATTTTTATCATTATCTGGAAAAGAATTTAATCCAATAACTTGGTTTTTAGTATATTCTATTTGTTTAAATTCTAAAGCACAAAAAGTTGAAGTTTCATTATTGTAAAAATGAATTTTATCATATAATTTAATTAATACCTTACATCTTTCATTTAATTTAAATTTAATATTTTTTTGTTTATCTCTTAATTCTTTTATATGATTACTTATATTATCTATATAAATCATTTCTATTGGTTCATCTAAATTATTATTTTTTTTTCTTAATTCTTCAAATACTTTTCTTTTAGCTTTTATTTTCCTATAATCATCAAATATATTAACATAACTTTTGGTTAAATCATTTAAAATATTTCCAACATAAATATTTTTTTCATAAGCAGTAATTTCAGGCATCATAATTGTAATTTCAGCAATACTTCCATTAGTTAAATTAATTTCAACATTTTGTTTAATTTCTCCTTCAAAAGTAATATTAGGTTCATCATTTTCAATTTCTAAATTATTATTATTAATGAAATCATCAGGACTATTCATTATATAATTTGGATATTCTCTTCCTTTTTTTGAAAATTCTATTGATAAAAATTCTTGTTCTTTTTTTTCATTATAACTTAAATGTTCTACTAACAAAGAAGAAAATTGACTATCATTAAGATGAAATGAATAAAATGCTGATAAAATATAATTTATTAAATTCAATCCTAATATTTTAAATATTTTATTCAAATCATCTACCATTGCTTCTATAAATTTTTTTTGAACATTTGGATCATAAATTCTTTTATTTTCTGAATTTATTTGCTTATCAAAATTTTTTATTAATATCTTTTTTAAAAATTCATTTTGTTCATCTTCATTTAAATTTTTATTTTTTTTCTTTGTTTTTAATCCTTGTAAAATTTGCATCATTTTTTCTCTTGTTTCTATAAAAATTTTGGCATTAATTAAATAATCAATTTCAATTTTTAAAAAATGATTTTTTAAAGTTGTTAAACCTAAATTTTCAACTTTACATTCTTTAAAACCAAAATAATCTTCATAAAGATTAAAAAATTTATTTTCATCTTTAAAATATTGACTTAACATAATTTCTCTTAATTTTTGTTGTTTTAATATATCTATTAAAAATGTAAAAATAGAATCTTTTTTAATTACTTCATTTAATGTTCTTGAAGATGATATATTTACTCCTTTATTTTTTCCTTTAAAATCCCCAAAAATTTTATTTTCAAATATTTCATTTAAATGTTTTTTTACTTTTTCAGAAGCATTAACTTTAATAAAAGAATAATTATGATCAATAAATTTAAATTTAGATATTTTAATTTTTCCATTAGCTTCTTTATTTCTTTTTAAACTTCCAGAAATAAAAGTATTTAAAAAAACAAAAGAAAAAATAGTTTTACTAGAAATAAATTTCTTAACATTTTTCTTAATAGATAAAGCAGTTTTTTTATGTTGATATAATCTAGAAGAATAAAAATTACCTTGTTCATTGTTAATTTCATGAACATCTTTTGAATCTTCATCGTTTTTACCATTATTAATAAATCTTTCATCAATATATTCACATGAATCTTCTATTTTATCATTAATAGAAGAATTATGTTCTTTACTATTACCTCTATTATTTGATCTTGATAAAATTGAACTTTCATTTCCTATATCTTCTTCATCAGAATCTAAATTATTATCTATTTTAATTTCATCTTTAATATAATTTTCCAAATCTTGATCATCAATTTTTTTTGTTAATTCAGATATTTTTAACTTTTCTAAACATTCTTCTTTTAATTTCTTATGAAAAAGTATTTGATGATATTTAATAAAACCTTCTTTAGTGTTTTTAGCTTTTTCATTATTTTCATTAATATCTCTTAAAAAATTAACCATAATTAAATTAAATTGTAATTTAATAGTGAAAATCATATCAAGAGGATGATTAGGTTCTCCTTTAATATAAGATAATAAAACCATATCTCTATCATTTTTCCAAAGAGTCATTAATTCTCTTCTTTCATTATCATTTAATTTAATTGTTTTAATTTCATTATCTTCTTTATTCATCCATTTAGTTCTTAAATCATTAACATAAAATTCCCATAAATGAACAAAAGGTTTATATCCTTCTCCAACTTCACCACTTGCACAAAATGCTCTTCCTTCAGTTAATAATTCTGCAAATGCTAATTCTCTACAATATATTATATCATCTATTGTCATTTTATTCTCTAAATTTTGTAATTCTACTTTATGATCTTTTTGATGTATCCATGGTGCTATTATTAATTTATGACTCTCTTTATAAAATTGAATATATTTCTCCATTGAATTTATCTTCTCTATTAATGTTATTAATTCATAATTCTGTCTCTTATTATTTCGAATTTCATTTCTTAATACTGAAAAAGCATATAAAAACCATTTTAATGAATCGTTTTCATCTATTTTTCCATCTTCTTTAAAATCTGGTCTGTTTATCCAATATTTTTCTACCTTTTTTATTTTTGTTAAGTAATTTAATACATTTTGAATTATGTTTATATTTTGAATTGTTAAATTTATTATTAATGGAGTTTTAAATTCTATATCTAAATCACATAATGGAGTATCTTTTAATGATGTTTTATTATATGATCTTAAAAAAGAACAAAAAATATTCATGTCAAAATCATTTAATATTGTTCCTAAATATATTCCTTCTTTTTTTTCTAATTTATTATCTACCCCAAATATTTTTACTGAAAAACCATTTATTTCTAAATATCTATATATTAAATCTTCATCACCAATTAAATCAATTTCTTGTTTTGATTTATTACAACCAAATGAATGAATTGAATCTATTCTTAATACAATTTCATATATTTTACTTTTTGAAGATATTGTATCATTAATTACTATTTTTATATTTTTAATATCTATTTTTATTGGAATTAATCTATCAATTATAAATGATTCTAATAAAGAATTCTTTGTCATACTATTAAATATTTTTTTATGTTTATTTTCCCATTCATTTAATATTTTCTGTCTATATAAATAAAAATTTTTCTTATAATCTTTATTTATGTGAATTGTTTCTATATTTACTTCTAAATCTGAAATTTCTAATGAAAAATTTTTTAAAGATATTAAACTTTTAACTTTTAATTTTATTGTTTTTATTTTTCCTGTTGATAATTCTAACGGAATTCCAAATTTTTTTAATAAATCTCTTCTAAATTCAACTTCTTTTGCTGTAAATTGAATTGCTTCTTTTCCAAAACCTAAATCATAATCAAAATCTATATTTTCAAGATATTCACTTGAATATTCTTTTAAAATCCTTTCTAATAATTTTGTATTTTCTTTTTCTTTTGTTTT
>JAJJLU010004495.1:0-12481 GCA_023807065.1 Isotricha intestinalis | reverse complement strand
TATTATTATCAATTCCAGCATGAATATTAAATATTATCATATCTGCTTTTTTTAAACTAGCTAAGCTCTTATTAAAGAAGTTTTTCCACATCCAGTTTCTCCCATAATAACTAAAGGAACTTTAGCATTCATTCTTAAATTTATCATTATCATTTTAATAAAATTATCATGAGTAAAAACATAATCTTCCTTTAAATCTTCAATATATATTGGTTGTTCAAAATCTTCTTCATTTTCATCTATTGTAGAAAACATTTTTTTAATTTCATCTATATATTCCATTTGAGTTATATTTTCATAATTTTTAATTTTTATCATTCCATTTTGATCTTTTTGATCATCTGTAAATTTAATTGAATCAAGTTCTTCGTATTGATGAATTGTATTTAACATATTTAAAAAATAATATCTATCTTTTATTTTTTCATTTACTTCTTTATTGTTTTCATTTTCATTCATTATTTTTGCTAATTGAGAAATTATTGTTAATCCATCTTTTTTTTCATTTAAAATAATTAAATCATTATTGCTTAAAATTTTATTGAATGAAATAGGATGAGTTAATTTTTTAGTTTCTTTCTCTATTTGATTAACGTTTTTTTTCTCATTTTTTTTATTATTTTTTATTAAATCTAAAGCTAAATTTTGTTCATTTAAAATATCTGAAAAAGCACTTGTCCCACAAATTTTTGCATTATTAATAAGAGCTTTTATTAATTGTGGACGAATAGTTTCATTAGTATTATTAAATATTTTCCATTCTTTATTTTTTTTTAAAAGATCTTTCATATTATACAAAGTTTTTGTGTAATAAGTTTTTTGATTCCCAAAATTTTTTAATTGACTACAAAACAAATTAATCATAGAATTTATTTGGTAAAAACTCTGTAAATTAAATTCCTCCTCTTTGTTATTTGAAATTTCTGAATCATCAATAAAATATTCGAAAAGTAAATTTCTACATTCTTTTTCAAAAACTGGTTTTATAAGAGAACTTTCTAACAATACTTTTTTATATACAGCAAATTTATTTTTATAATCTTTTTTTAAATAATTAATATAATCTGGAGTAACTTTTGTATCTTTTAAAAGGTCTGAATTTAATAAAAATGTTTTATTATTATCAAAAACAAAAATATTAGTTTCATTTAATTTCTTATTTTTTAAAAGAGATAAATAATTACAAGCTACTTGAATATTTGAGTCTAATTGTCTGGGAATTTCAATATAATTACATATTAACTCATTTTCATTTATTATATCTTTTTCTATTATCACATAATTTCCATCAAATTTTATTTTTTCTTTTGTATTATTATTTACATAAATTTCATTTCCCATAAAAAATAATTTGTTTTTATCCTTTTTTAATTTATTATATTTATTTTCATGAATATTTGCATTAATTGGTTTTTCTTTATTCTTTTTTTTATTTAATTGTTTTTTATTTTCTTCAACATCTTTCTCTGAATAAACTTCAAATTTTTTAACTGAAACTTGATAAATAATTTTTTGATTAAAATAATTTAATATTGGATATTTAGTTGAATTATTATCTAAACTAGTAGGAATTTCAACTTTAATTTTAATATTATCAGTTCTATAAAAACATAATCTTCCATTATAAGAATAATAATTCATAATAAGAAAAGAAAATAAAAATTGATTAATAATTTCTAAAATTTCAGGAGATCCGCTTTCTAATATATCTATATGTAATCCAATGTTTTTTCTTTTTAGAATTAATTTTAATCTTTGTAATAATTCTTCTAAATTTAAATCACCTCCAACTGGAAAATAAATATAATTTTTATTTTCTTTGCTAAAGCTAGATTTTATATATTTTGATTTTCCTACACCTGGTTTTAATGAATAAATCACTTGTATATAATCAGTCTTAATTTTTTCTAACTTTTCATTAAAATCTTTTAATTCTAAAGTTTTATTTTCATTTAAGTCTTTTATCTTTTCAAATAAATCTGTGAATTCATTTTTATTAATAAATATTAATAAAGAATTCATCTTTTCTGTTTTATTCTTTAAATCTTCAAGTTCTTTTGATAAATATTTTGTTCTTTCCATGTTTAGTAAATCAGAGTTAATTATAATATATAATTTATTTCTTTTCTCATAAAAAACTCTATAAAGAAAAGAACAAATTTCTTCATTATTTGTTCTTTCAGTACATATTAATAAATTTTGAGGAATTGGTAAATTATTAGTGAAATATTTAAAACATTTTAAAGCTTCAATTTCTGGATATTTTGAAGGAAAAGGAAAACAATAAAATCCAGTTTTAAATTTATTTTCTGTTATTTTTGCTTCTTTCATTAAAATATTTAAATCCTCATTTTTCGTTAATTCATTTATATATTCTTCAACAGATTTATATATATCTATTTCTAAATCTTTTTCATTACAATAATAATCAATTTTACTTATTTTATTATTTGTAATATATTTATTTAAATATAAAATTTCTTCTTCATAAATATTTTTTTGTTGAAGTTTTCTTAAATTATCATTTTTATTATTATCATTCTTTTTTACATT
The DNA here is from genome assembly GCA_023807065.1 of Isotricha intestinalis. Classification (NCBI taxonomy): domain Eukaryota; phylum Ciliophora; class Litostomatea; order Vestibuliferida; family Isotrichidae; genus Isotricha; species Isotricha intestinalis. Next base: position 9,928 of record JAJJLU010004495.1, on the reverse strand, counting down.
ACATATATTTTTAATATATTTATAAATTGTATTAAATTGATTTCCATATATTAACCTAGCCCAACAATTATTTTCATAGCATTCTTTTTCTTTTTGAATTTGTGATTTTTCTACTTGATCTAAATAATTTTTCAATTCAATAATTGATTTTGATTTTTCTTTACTACTTGATTTAATTGCTTCTTCATTTATAGATTTAATAACCCAACTTTCTATAATGTTAATTGATGATAAATCTAAATTTTCTTCTTTTTTTTCTTCGATTTTATCATCTCTTGTTATATTAATTTGTATATGATAATACCTATCTTCATCTATTCCTCTGTTCATTATAATATTTAATTTTGATAAAATTGACTCAATGTCAGAAATAATTTTAATTATAATTGATTTAACTATAGATTTTTCTTTTGATTCTTTTTTTTTAATTAATAGAATTATATCTTTTAAATTTTTTATTTCTTCAAATGTATCAATATTTTTTTTCTTTTCTTTTTCTTTTTTGTTATCTTTTTCATTTTCTTCATCTTCATATTTATCAGATATTACCATACATTTATATCCTTTTTCAGTAAATTTAATATCAAAAATTCCACTTTTTGAAATAGTTTCAAATTTTTTATCTGCATATACATCTTTATCTAATTTTTTTTGATATATTTCAATTATATCAAGAATTTTATTAGAAATATTTTTAATTATATCGATTTCTTTTTCAATTGTTTTTTTTTCTTTTTTCTGATTTTTTTGTTTTTTGTCTTCTTTTATGTTTTTATTTATTTCATATGTTTCTGAAATAAAATGGGATAAATCTCGAAACAAATTTTCACTATTTTTTGTTTTTTCTTTTAATGTATCTTTTAAAATTATTATCTCTACTAATTGTTCAATATCAAATTGAGTAATAAATTGACTTTGAGCAGGATCTATTAATTCAGAAAGATTTCTTATATCTTCTTCGTTTTTTTCATTGATAAAAGTTATTAATTGTTCTTTTTGAAATAATTCATTTAAAAGTTCTTCATAATTTTGTTTCTTTGTAAATAAATTTTTATCTAAATTATTAGTCAAATTTTTAATTTCTTCAAAATCATAAAGTAATTTATTTCTTTTTAATTTATTACTTAATTTTTCACATTGAGAAGATAATGAATCATTTTTTCCAAAAAATTTTAAATACATTTCAACATTTTCCATTAATTTTATCAGTTCATCCCTTCTATGAAACAAAAAAATTTTTTCCATTGTATCTTCATTTATTCTAATATTATCTCCATTCTTTTCAAAATTGATAATAGTTTCTAAATTTTTTTTTAAATTTTCATAATCATTATAAGCAGTAGAAATTAATTCAAGTATATTATCATCTCTTTCAGGTATAATTTCATTTTTTTTAATCATTTCATAAAATTGATTATAAGTTAGAATAGTTTGAGAAAGTGCTAAATTACTTTTTATTTTTGAATTTAAATGATTAAATATTTTCATAAATATATTTGATTCACTAAATTTCATTACTAAATTTCCTACTAAACATAAACTATTATAAGATGATGTTTGGTTTATTAATTCTTCATATTTATTTAATCCAACTTCTTCTAATTGTTCATTTAAAGCTTTATATATTTTTTTTCTTTGATCATCACCAAAAAATTTAGTAAGATAATCATATATTACTTTTACATTATTTTTTATTTCTATCATTTTATTAATAAATTCAATTAATTCATTTCTAATTTTTTCTAATAATTGTTCGTCTTCTTTTTGAGAAAATATTAATTTCAATCTTGAATCTAGTATTTTTTTATCATTTATTATTATAATAGATTTTGCAATTTTTAAATTTATTTTTCTTTCTAAAAGTATTTCTTTCATATGTTGTAATTTTTCATTTATTTTTTGAGTATATTCTCCTTGATTATTATCTAATTGTTTATTTTCAATAAATTTTCTTAATATTCTTAAAGACTGTTTTTCTTCAAGAATAAAAAATTCTTCATCTTTTGGAATTTCACTGTTATATTTCTGAATTAACTGAGTTAAATATTTTTGATTATGAATTTTTTTTATAATAACATCTATTTTATCTTCTTGTTTAAGTAATTTATCAATTATATTATTAGTTATTTCACTGTTATTAATTATTTCATTATTTAATATTCCTACATAAATATCAATCAATCTATTTACAGAAAGATAATCTTCAAAATTAATAAGTTTTTTGATCAAATCTATTTTTATTTCTTTTGATACTAAAAATTTAATTATATTGATTAATGATGATAATTCATTATCTTTATAATTTTTAAGTTTTTGTTTAATATTATCAATTATTTCAATTATTAAATCATTAAATTTATATTTCTCTTCTTCATTATTGTTACTGTAACTAAAATCAATTATTTGTAAAATTTTATAAAAAGTATCATAATCCTTTGAAAGTTTAATTATATCAATTTGATAATTGTTAAAATAATTTGGATTAAATATTTTCTTAATTTTTAATAAATTATACTCTTTTATAAAATTATCATCTATTTTATTCAAATCGAATTTTTTTGATAATGGTGAATTATACAATTTATAATTTAAAATATTGTTACTTATTATTGTTGTTTTAATAAAATTACATATTTCAATATTTGATAAATTTGAATTATCTATTATATTTTCTAAAGTTTTGTTGATTGCATCATTAAATCTTTCAGAATAATCTCCAATGTTTAATAATTGGATTATTTTTTCAATATTATTTTTATTTTCAAATTTAACTAAATATTTATTTATTATATTTTGAGATATCTTAAAATCTTTATTGTTTATTTTTATTATTTTATAATATTTTATAATATTATTAATATTATCTCCACTCAACGTTTGAATATTAATATTTTTTTGTTGAGGAATTTTTTCTAATTTAGACATTAAATATAAGTAATTTTCAAAAAATTTACAATCATAATTTAAAATTTCTTCTTTTTTTTTACCTAATTTTTCCTCAATATAAATATTTTCAATTGTTTTATTACTTCTAATTATTTTCATTTTATCATCTTTTTTTTTCTTTAAAAAAGCTTCCCAATTTAGTGAAGTATCAAGAATATTTAAATATACTTTAATTATAAATTGACCTTTATCTTCATCTTTTAAAGATTTTATCAATGTTTTATATTCTTCACTTTGACTTAATTCTTCCATTTTAATTGTTCTTACTTTTGATGAAGAAATTTGATCAAATAGCATTTTTTTTTTGTTATCATCTTCTTTGAAAAATAAAAGAACTTCCATGAAAATTGAAAAATTAATTGAATCATTTTCAAATAATTTAATACAATCTTCAAATAATAAATGTTTTAATTCTTCAGAATTTTCAACAAATTGTTTATAAGCCTTAAATTTTTCATATTGAGAAAAATGTTCCAAATGATAATTAGTAAAATTTTTATCAAATATAAAATTTTGAGAATTTTGAACGAAAATCTTTTGATTTCCAAATGAAATTTCTAAATTTTTATGTTCATGATTTATTGGGAAATAATATATTCTAATATTAGAGTTTATTTGTTCCTTGTTAATATTTTGTACTTCATCTTCTTCCCATTTAAACTTTGGTTCAATTTCAATCTTTGAATCTTTGAATTTTAAACCATATATTATATAATCTGATGGATTATCTTTTATAGACATTATTTATATTAAAATATAATTTTGTTTAAATAATTCATAAAAATAATTTCAAAAAAATATTTGATAATTATCAATAAATGTTAAATGATTCACCCGAAAATTTCTTATTTTATATTATTTGTTTAAGGAAAGGGGATGAAGAAAGTCAAATAAAAATTATTTCGGATGACACAGAAGTAGAAACTAATTTTGAAGAATTTAAAGATAAAGAAAATTCAAAGTTTATATTCAGAGTATATTATTTCAAAAAAAATAAGTCAAAAAAATATTTTTATGTTTACTATAACAAACGTTCTTATAAACAGAATTTAAATAACTTTAAGAATTTTATTTTCAAATTTAAATGTTTTTTCTATATATATTTATCTGATTACCAACAATTTCATATATTTCAAGAATTTGTTGAAAAAAATAATTCAATAACTCAATTAAAAGGAATTTTTTATAATGATTGTTTTACTTTTTGTCAAAAACAAACAATTGATTTTATTGTTTATTTAGAAACAATGGAATATTATTTCAAAGAAGATAAAAATAAAAATGAATTTCTTTTTTATTTTATAAATTTTACTGAATTTGAGATAATAAATATCAATAAATTAAATATATTCGAAAAAAAATTTATTGATTTTATAGAAAATATAAATCTTAAACAAACGAATATTATAAATGATTTATCAAAAGATTCAATAGAAAAAGGACAAATTATTTCTATGCTATATTTATATATATGTTTATCATATGAAAAATTTGTTCAATATTATAATATAGTTGATGAAAATGAAAAAGAATTAATTATTTCTCTTATTCATCAAAATCAAACAATTGAATATATTTTTGTTAGAAATAATATTGGAAAAATAATAGAAAATTCAAATAATAAAGATGAAGTAATGTCTTTGATTAATAATTGTAAATATTTTTCTAATTTTATTGAATTATTAATATATTTTATTAAAAATCCTCACAAAAATAAAATTAAAATTGATACTAATTCTGCTGTTTATAAAGTTTCATCTCAAGACGATATTACTGATATTATATTAAAATATAAAAAAATTATATCTATAATAACATTAGATATAAATGAATATATTTGGTATAAATATTTAAAGAAATTCAATGAAAAAAAAGATTTAAAAAAATTAATAGAATTAAAAGAAGTAATAAAGAATATTTCAAGTTTATTTTTTTATATAAATGACTCCTTAAATGTATATTTTGAAAAGTATATTCTTTCAAATAATGAAATACTTGATTTTATTAATGAATATTTAATAACAAATATAAGTTGGATGAAGGGGAATATTAATTTCAATTTATTTAAATATATTAATTTCACACAATTAAATGATGATTTTATTGAAAGTTTTAAATCTTTAAAATTAAAAGAACTTTTTAATAAAGAAAATTATGAATATTTTATAATAAATTTATTAAATAGATGTAAAAATTTTCAAGAAGAAGAACAAATATTTAAATTAATTGATTTTGATGATGATTACCATAACTCTCTATTAGGAGAAAAAATATTAACAGATATTTATATTAAATTAAATCATTTAGATGAAGACCAATTTTCATCTTTGATAAATATTATAATATTTTTAAACTCAAAATCTTTTAATTTAGATAATTTAATAGAACAAATTTATTTATCTTTTTCATATAAAACTTTTATTAAAATTTTTTCAGAAATTTTAAACAAGGAAATATTTAAAGAAGAAGAGATTTTAAATAAAATATTAAAATATTTTCTTGATATATCTTTAAAATATAATCAATTTGAATTTATATTAAATATTACTAATAATAATGTATTGAAACAAATTTTTAATCAAAAAGAAACAAATAATTTTAGAATCCCAATTCCAGAATTTAATGAATTTTTTTTAAAATATGATACCAAAGCAATAACTATTTTAAATCAATTTAAACAATTTAATCAATTAGAAATAGAAGAACTTTTAATTGAAGAAGGATATGTTAAAAATGTTTCTGAAAAATTAAAAGAATATCAAAACATCATTAATGAGAAAGAAATAACATTAGCACAAGGAGAGAAAATCTTATTATTAGACAATGAGTTAGAAAATAAATTAAAATTAATATTTTATAAAAATAAAGATGATTTTATTTCCAATAAAAAAGAAGAATTAATAAATTCAATTAAAAAATCAAAAAAAATAAAAGAAGAAATAACTTTAATTTATAATTATTTGACTTTATTTTCTATTAATAATGAAAATTATAATGATTATCAAAAATATTATGAAGAAATAAATACAAAGAAAATTAAAGATTTTGATAAAATCATATCTAATATAAATAAACATATAATTTTATTAAAAGAAGCAGAAGATAAAATAAGATATAAAAAATCAAAAATATTTATGAATATTTTCAATATTCAAAAAGAGCAAAAAAATGAAAATAACCCATTTGAGAAAACACTTTTAATAAAAGATCAATTGATTAATATACTTGAAATTAATAATATTTCTAATAATGATAATGAAATATTTGCAATGATGATTGGTTCTTATTCAACTTTTAATGAATTAAAAGATGAAATAAGATATTTATTTGAAATAAACAATAAATTAGAATTATATGAAAATATTTTGGGTGAAAGTTTTGAAAAAATTTTTTTATATCAAAGGAGTAAAGAATTATTAGTATTAGTTGATACATTTTATAAATTTAATCTTATTTTTAAAAGTGAGCAAACTGAAGAAAAATTAAATCGAGAAAATAAAATTAAAGAATTTGAAAAGGAATATAAAAAATTAGATTCGTTATTAAAAGATGTAAATTTAATATCAAATTTTCAAGAGATTAAAATGATTTTAAATAAATGGGATGAAAAATTATTTCTAGAAAAACAACAATATGAAATTATATTAGAAAATTTTTTTAAAAATGTAAAACTAATTAAATTTCTAAAAATAACAAAAGAAGATTATTCTTCTTTTCAAGATTTTATTGATCCATTAGAAAGTCATATTTCTTTAAAAGATTTTGATGAATTAAAAGATATAATTGATTTTAAAGATAAATTATTTTATCTTCAAAAAAGTGAAAATTTTATAAAAGATTTATCTGAAATTGTTAATAAAACTCCAAATATTGAAAAATTGTTAAAACATATTAAAAATATAAATGAAAAATCTAATGATTTATTAGAACTTTTCACTAAGAAATTAAATAGAAAAAAATATGCAGAAATTAAATTTGAAAATATTTCAAAAAATGGAATTTTTCATATTTTATTTGATGAAAATGGATATTATAAATGTAAAGTGTCTTATCAAATAAATGAAGAAGATGATAAAATACAAAAAAAAAAAACAGAAGATGAATTTGAAGAAATATTAAGATGTAAAGATCAACTTAAGTTAATTAAAAAAAAACAATTAAAAAATGAAATGTTAATAGATAAAGTTAAAATAATAATTGATAATATTTCATCAATAATAAATATATTAAATAATATTATCAACATTGGTTTTAATGAAGAGATTTATAATTATATTATAATTGAATTAGAGAGTATAAAAGATGAAGATAATAATCTTAAAATAAAAGAAGGATGTACAATTAAGTGTAGAGATGGAAAAGATTATAAAAATTTTGAAAAAAAAGAAGGAGGAATTGAAGAATTAAAAAAATTTTTAAATTTTGAAGAGATAAAAAAAAAAAAAGAAGAATTAATTGATTTGAAAAATCCATTTTCTAAATTAATATATGGTAGACAATTGAATATTATATATAATTATATTAAAAGTAAAGACAAAGAAAATGAAAATGATATTCAATATATAAATAATTTTATCACAAATAACAATTCTCAATATTTAAAAGAATATAAAGACAAAGATAGTAAAAATAATAACGATATTTCAACTGAATTTTATTCAGCAATAAATGAATATTTAAATCAATTAAATGAAAAACATTATGATAAATTTTATGAAAAATCTTTAATAAAAAAAGAGGAATATAAGGAAATTTCTGGAATTTTTCTATATAAATTAAAAGATCCTTTAATTGAAATATTTAAATTATTTATGCTATTAACAGAAAATTTACCAAATCCTCAAAATGTATTAATATGTAATAATTATATTAAAAATGAAGAAATTGAAACTTTTTTATATAGAGCACTTTCAGATAAAAAGAATAGATTATTTATAATAATAAACTTTGAAAAACTAAATATTGAAAAATCAAACAAATTAATTTTTTCATTAAAAAAAATATTAGAAAACAAAAAAAACAACAATGAAAAAATTAATTCGACATTGATGTTTTTAACTAATATAACATTAGATGTTTCAAATCAAATATATGAATTATCTGAAAAAAGTGATACGTATCCTAAAACAAATTCAATCACAATACAATCAAAAATAAAAACAGAATTTATAGACATTATTTATTCTTATAAACCAGGAGTAGGAAAATCTAAATATATAAAAAATTGTTTTGAACAAAATAATAAAGGAAACAATAATTATGTTTATTTTCCTATCGGAGGAGATTTAAACTTCGATGATTTAGTTAAAAGATTAAAATCTATATTAAAAAAAGAAAATCTTCAATTACACATAGATATTATTGATTGTGAAAATAATGAAATTCTTGAAATGTTAAATCAATTTCTTTTTTCTTTTCTTGTTATGAATTATTATTCAATTAATGGAAATATTATTTGTTTTGTAGATAATCAATTTCAAATTAAAATTGAAGTTCCATCAAATTTAATTGGAGAAGATTTTATTAAATTCCCCATTTTAAATTATTTTAAGAAAACAATTGTTTATAAAATATCATTAAAACCATTTGAAATATATTCAAAAGAAGAAATAAATTTAAAAAAAAATAAACATATTAAAATTCTTAAAGATAAAAATAAGGAAATTTATAAAGAATATATAATCAATGATTTAAAAGATTTTATAATTAAAAATCAGATTTATATAAATAAAAGAGAAAAATCATTGATTAAAAAAGAAAAAGAATATTTAATAATAAAAGGGAATATAAATTTAGTTTTTAATTTTTTGAAAATTTCTTCTTCAATTGAATCAAATATTCAAATCGTATGTAATTATTTCAATCTTTTAAAAAAAAATTTAATTAATGAAGTAAATATTTTTGCTTTTGATAATTCAAAACATTTAGAATTAGATCTTGATGTTTTGCAAAAAACAAAGATCACTCCAGAATATATTTCTTATTTAAAGAATCAATACATAAAAACAAAAAAACAAATAAAATATAGAAAAACTCTTTTAGGAACAAATCTTTTAAAAACACTTTCAAAAGAAAATTGTTATAATTTAATAAAAGAATATTTTCTGAAAGATAATATAAAATACAATTTAAAATTCAAGGATAAAGATACAAGAGAAAGTTCCAAAAAAGATATTATTGATGATTTATATATGATTGATAAGACTTTGAATGAAAAGCATAATTTAGATAGTTTTTATCAAATTAACTCATTTATTGAAATATTTTTTACTCAACTTAAACAATTTAGTATTAAAAAAATATTTTACACTTCATTTTTAAATAAAACTTTTCCAAAAGAAAAATGGGTAAAATTTAGACCTTTCATGATTGAAGCATTAAAAAAAAATTCAATTATATGTTCAAAAAGTGCATTCGCTTCTATATTACAATCAAATAAAGTAGATATTGATACTCAAGACATAAATAATATTAATAATTTATTATCAAAGGAAAAAATAAATTTTGAAGATATTTTAAGGAAAAAGGATGATTTAATTATCTTAAATCAAAATAATGAAGGTATTACAATTATTACTCAATCAGAAGAAAACTCAGAAAATTATTCTTTATTAAATTCTTTAAATGAGATAAGTGGTAAAATTTTAAATAAGAATGGTCAAAAAATAAGAAATTATGAAAAATTAAGTGACGAAGAAGAAAATCAAGCAATTTTTATAGAAGATATTAAAAATATGGTATGCCCTTTTAAAGATGAAGAAGAATATTTTAAATATAATGATGGATTAGGAAATCATTATTCTTTCACTCATGATAATTTTAAAAAAATGGTATTGATAGATTTAAGAATGAATGCTAAAGTTCCTTTAGTTATTATGGGAGAAACTGGATGTGGAAAAACTTCTTTAATAAGAGCTTTTAGCTAGTTTAAAAAAAGCAGATATGATAATATTTAATATTCATGCTGGAATTGATAATAATA
>JAJJLU010004494.1:0-12482 GCA_023807065.1 Isotricha intestinalis | reverse complement strand
AATTTAATTAAATTAAAAAATAATAACTTACAATATCAAGTTTTAATGATTTTAACTGATGGTATTATTAATGATATGAATGAAACTGTTGATGCTTTGGTTGAAGGATCTTTTTTACCTTTGAGTGTTATTATTATTGGTATTGGAAATGCCAATTTTAGAAATATGGAACAATTAGATGGAGATAAATATCCTTTGGTTTCTTCTCAAGGAAAAAAGAGAATGAGAGATATTGTTCAGTTTGTTCCTTTTAATCAATTTGCAAATAATCCTCAACGATTAGCTCAGGAAGTTTTGGAAGAAATTCCAAGACAAATTGAAGATTATTATATGATGAATGATTTATATCCATATAATTTAAAACAATAAAAAAAATTGTTTTTTTGGGTTTGAAAAATGATCATTTAATTATATAATTTTTTTAAAAGTAAACTGTTTTTAAAATTTAATTTAGCATTCATAATAAAGTTTAATAAAGATATATTAATATTTTAGTATTTTAGTTTAATATTGATAGTATATATTGATATCAGTATTTTTAAGTATTTAATTCTTTAATTTTTTGGATTTAAATAAAAAAATTTTAAAAAAAAAAAATATAATTTTTTATTAAAGAATCCATTTAAATTCTGAATTTCCATCTTCTTTCTCATTAGATTTCTTATTAAAATTTTCTCCAAGAGCATCTAAATCAACATTTTTAGGTAAAGGAAATTCTTCATTTTCTTTTTTATCTTCTTTAACTTTATTTCTATATTCATCAAATCCATCAGAAGATTTTTTTAAAGATTCATTATTAATGTTGTTAGAATTTTTCAAGGAATTAAAATTAGAAGAATTATTAATATTAACATCAGGTTTAATTTCTTTTCCATCTTGAGTAACTTTAATATTAATTTGAGTATTAATTTCATTATCATTAGACTTAATTAAACTATTATTAAGACTATTATTTTTATTATCTTTATTTTTATTTTTTGAAGAACTCCTATTAAGAGTTTTTCTTTTTTCAATTCTTTTCATTTCCATATTAAATTGTTCTTCTTTTCCAATTTCTTTCATGAAATTTCTAGTAAATTTAATAATATCAATTTTACCATCTTTATATTCACTTAAATTAAGATATTTTAATAATCCAGTTTTGTCGCCTTTAGTTAAATAAATTCCCATTTTATAAAAAGCTTGTAATAATTCTTCAAAAGTTATTATTCCATCATAATCACCATCAACTTCTGATAAAACTTGATATAAATTTATTTTAAATTTTTCTATTGCTCCTGCTAATTTATATACCCAATCATTTGTTATTGTTTGTTTATAATATCTTTTATTTTCATCTTTTTTTTTTTTTTTTCCTTTAAAACTGAACTTAAAATATTTTTCTCAAAAGGATTCTTAACTTCTTCTTCTTTAATTTCTTCCTTAACTTCCTCATTAATTGTTTCATTAATATTATTATTCATATTATTTTTTTCTTCTAATAATTTTTTTAATCTAAGTTCTTCTTCAATTTTTCTTCTTTCTTGAACAATTTTAACAATTTCTGAAAAATTTGAAACAGGTTCTCCAAAAAAATGTCTTTTATTACCATAATTTTCTTTTGGTGGAATTTCATTAGTTAATCCAGTATGAATATAATTAATATCATTATTATAAGGACAATCATCATTAACTTTATTTCCATCTAAATAAATTCCACAATATGAACATACTAAATTATATTTTTTTAATTCAATTGCATATTGATCACTTAATTTTACCCATTCTGAAATTTCCTTTTCTGCTTTTTCTTTTATTAATTTCAATTCTTCAGAATTTTCCTCATATGGTATTGTTATTAAATTAAACATTATATCATCTTTTACTTTTAATAATTTTTTTATTTTTGGATATTCTTCTAATTGCTTTTTTGATTCATTTAATTCTTTTGGCCAAATATTTAATTTATTTAAATCTTCATTTGTTAAAGTATTTATATTTTTCTTAGAAATTATTTTATCTATTATTTTTATGGTATTTTTATATTTTAATAAAAATTCTAAAGGATCTTCTTTATTTGAATAATAAGGATTATTTATTTTATTATTATCTACTTCTCCTAAATCATTTAATATATTTTCTATTTGAAGTATTTCTTTTTGAATTATTGAAGAATTATAATTTAATATTGCTAATTTTTTCCCTTCTTCTTTTTTAATTATATTTTTTGCAGTATCAAATTCATTGTTAATTCCTTTTAAAATAATATTTGCAGTATTTTTATTTTCTTTACTTAAAGAATCAATATTTAATAAAATATTTTCAATTTTTTCATTTTTTCCAATTAAATTTTTCTCTATTTGATTTTTACAATTATCTAAATATTTCCTATAAATTTCGAATATACTTCCAACATGATGAAGAGGATTATTATGAGGACCAAAAGTTTTACAATTTAAACAAATAGGTTCTTGACATGATTCACAAAAAAATTTCAAAGGCAAATTATGATGATAACATTTCATATTTAAATTATTAAAATTTTCAATTAATATTCTTTCATGATTTCTAAAAGAAGGAATTATATGTAATTGATCATCACATATTTTACAATATATTTTATTGCAATTTGTACAATAAAAATAACCTTCTCCTTGAAAACATCCTTCACATTTTTCTATATTATTTTTATTTATATTATTAATATTATTATTATTTATGTTATTTATATTATTTTGTAATTGTTCATTATTATTTCCTGATAAATTTTCTTTTAATTTATTTTCATCTATTTCTATTTTACTACTTGTTGTTTTATTATCTGGAGAATTTGACACAGAACCCTTTGATTTTAATTTTTTTTCCTTTTTTTTTAATTCTTTCCCTTTTTTTGATGATTTCGTTTCTGATTTTTTTATCGATGATTTTGTATCTGATTTTTTTAAAGATTTCTTCTTTGGTTTATCACTCATTTTAAAAGTTATTTTTTTATTAATTATTTTATCATAAATGAATTTTTTTTAGAAAAAAAATTTTAATAATTTAAAGTATAATTTATTAACTAAAAAACTTAATAATGAAATATTTATTTTTTCAAAATAGAAAATAAATTTTTAAATTGAAATAAATCAGATTTACATCTATTACAAAAAGGATAATATTTTCCTCCATGAATAAATTTAACACATTCCTTATTACAAAAACAACAACCACAATTAAAATGAATAATATTTTGTTTTCCATTTAAATATTCTTGACAACAAGCACAAATTTGAGATTTAATTGAATTTTGATATTGTTCTCTAGTTAAATTTTCATAAATTATTGGTAAAATTTTTTTTATTTTATAAGTTTTATCTTTATAAGTAAATAGAATATTATTTATATCAAATTCTATATTTTCCATTATACATTCATTATAATATGATAAACTTTCATTATATAATAATTTTCTTATACATTCTTTACATAAATTTATTTCTTCTATCGAATTGAATTTTAAACAATTTTCACATTTTAAATATTTTGATTCTTTCAATTCTTCTTTTTTCTCTTTTTTTTTAAATATCTTTTTAAATAATTTTTTCATTCCATTTTTTATAATTATATTTCTATTTGTATCTCTTTTTTTCGGGTTTTCAAATAATTTTATTTTTTTTTTGTCTGGATTGTTAACTACAGTATTTTGATTATTATTTATTTCTTTAATATTAACATCATTTAAATTTATTTCTTCTTTTTCACTCATATTTTCTTTTTCATAATTTATTTCTTTATTATTTTCATTTTGTTTTTCTTCAATAATATTTTCTTTTTTAATTTCTTCTTTTTTATTATCTAAAATTTGAGTTGGCTTTTCATTTTTATTTAAATAAATATTAAAAATATATTTAAATTGTTCAAAGTAATTATTTAAATATAATAATTCGAAACTTTCATTATTATCAAAAACATTAATTTCTAAATTTAAATTCAATTGATTATCATCTCTTTCAAATATAAATTTTTTTTTTTCTTTTTCTGAAAAAATATTTAAATCAACACTAAAAATATAAGGAGTAATATAAAAAACTATTTTTTGAATATCAGTGTTGAATTGAAGTAAATTTTCTTTGTAAAAATCATCAAATAAAAAAGTATCATTATTTTCATATTTTTCAGGTAATAAACTCCCAATTGAAATATTTAATTGTTTTGAATAATGTTTCATTTTATTGTCTTCTATATATTTCATAAGAATAAATTTATAATAGAATATTAATCCTAAATCAAAAGTTTGACATGAATTAATTGAAATAACAAATATTTGATATGCTTTTTCAATATTATTTTCTATTAAATTATAATATATTGATATGAAAATTTGTAAAATTAATTTTGGTTTAATTAAATTTTCAATTTCTAAAAGTTTTACGTAATTCAATAATTCAGAACTGGAATATTTTTCATAAATATCTATAATAAAATATTTTAAAAAATCTATTTTATTATTTAATATAATAAATTCTATTATTTGAAAAAGAATTGCTCTATAAAAAGAATTATTATCTTTTTTCAAATATCTAAAATAAGAAAAATTATTTAATTTTTCTTTTAAATTTTCCATATCTTTAATTTTTTCTTTTTCAAAATCATAATATTCTTCAATTAAATTATTTATCAAAATTAAAGGAGAAATTATTTGATTATTTATAATTGAATCTATAGAAACTTTTAAAGATAAAATATGATCAACTAAATTATTTATTTTTTCTTTATCAAACTTTTCATTTATAAATTTTTCAAAACTATCTTTTGAAGGAAAATTATAATTTTGAACTTTTAAATATTCAGGTTGAAGCTCTTCAAAATTTATAAAATCACTATTTAATTTTTCTTCTTGAAATTTCTCAAAAATTTGAGAAAATTCCATTGAATTTAAAGTTATTTTATCTAAATCTTTTTCTTCATTTTGAGTTATTGATCTTTTTATTGTACTTTCTAATATTGTCATATCTTGTTTTCTTTTATATTTTTTATCAATATTAGAAAAATATAATGTTTTTGAGCGATTATAATCCCCTAAATTCAAATCATTTTTAAATTCTTTTTCAAATGATTTATTCATTTTTTTATATTTTTTTATATTATATTAAAAAAAAAGATATAAATTATAAAATAAAATACCTTGTTTAAAATATTATTTTTAAATTCATATATAAATATAATTTATTTGGGATAAAAAAAATTATTTATTTTTTGATTTTTTTGGAGGTTTCAATTCTTCATTAATTCTAATTTTTCTTCTTAAAAAAGAAATAGTTTCATTAGCTTCATCAATTTGATTTTCATAATCATTAATATTTTCATCACTTTCTTTTAATTTAATCATTAATTGATTAATTTGTGATTGCTCATTAGTATTTTCATTTCTTAAATTTTCAATAAAATTACCTTGAACATAACTAAATAATTCTAAATTTTCATGATATACATTTTTGAATTTTGTCATATATTTTTTAAAAGTAGATTGATTTGTTTGTAATGAATTTAATTCTTCTTCTTTTGATAATAACATTGTTTCTTTTTCTTTTAAAATACTTTTTAAATTTTTAAACTCATTTAGCATTTTTGGATTTGAAAAATCTGTATTTTTGCTTTTTGAATTATTTATTTGAGATTCATTTATTTGCTGGATTAATCCATTTTTAAATGATTTTAATTTATTAATTATTTCATCTTTAATTTGTAATTCTACTAAATAAGCTCTCTCTTTCTTTTTATAGTTATTTATTTCATTCTGTAATTCTATTATTGATTTTTGATTTAATTCTGAATCTTCTTCAGTCATTATATATTTTAATTTATATAATTTACATAATTTAAAAATTAAATTATTCACTATTTTTATAAATATAATCTAATTCATTATCATTTTTTTTTAAAATAAAAATATTACCTTAATACTTAATTAAATTATTTATTTTTAATTCTATATAACTAATAATAAAAATTAATTGTGTTGATTATTTAACTTAATACTAATAGCATCATATGCACTATTTATTAAATTAGGATGATATAAATCATCTTTCTTATTAATCATATTTTCTTGAGTATTCACTATATTAACACTACTATTAAAATAACTATGATTCATTTTAATCATTAAATTATTCTTTCTCTCAGATTTACTTATCTTATCATTATTACTTTTTTTATCATTATTATTTATAGGATCATTATTACTTATCCTATCATTCTTATTTATGATTTCATTATTATTTATCATTTCATTATTATTTATCATTTCATTATTATCATTATTATTATTATTATTATTTTCTTGAATATAATGTCCAACATTAATAAGATGAGGTTCATTTAAATTATCTCCTTTATGATAAAAACAAATCAATTCATTTCTACATTCAGGACAAGTGTTATGGAAACTATCTTCTGAATATATCCATTGTTTTATTTCATCAAAGTGAAAAACATGATTACAATCACCTATGTATACTTGATCTTTAGAATTAAATTCATTTAAACAAAAATTACATAAAGTATTTTTTGCTTTTTCTCTTATATTTTCATATAATATAGGAAAAATATTATTTATAAATTCTCTAGCTAAAGATTTATTTTTTTCTTTTATATTTAATTCTTCTTCTCTTTCAGCATTAATGTTTCTAAATAAATTTAAACTCAGAATTTCTTTTTTGTAATAGATAATAATTAAAATACATATTATAATAACAATAAAGAAAATAATAACCAAACAAATAATAATAATCTTTTTTATTGGAATTTTAAATTTATCCAATTTTATAATTACTTCAAAAGGTTTATTTTTAAATGATATTTTACTGTGATAAGTTAAATTAAAATTTTCAATTTTTTTTATTTTATAACTATTGAATGTTCCTTCAATTGGAAATAAACCATCATCCAATTTATTTTGTATAAATAAATCAAAACTTGAACTATAATTTTCTTCTTTTTTAACTTCTATATAAATTGTTGATGAAGGATTTAAATTTTTAATTTTATAAGAACAAAATAAATATTCTTTTCCATATTGATTATCAATTTTAGGAAGAACAATATTAATTTGTTTATTTGATAATTGTATATCTAATGAACCACAATACTTATTTATTATTGGATTTGAATATAAATCATTATTACAATTATTTAATTGATTAATTAATTCAATTTTTGAAGAAATTAAATTTTGAGAAGAACAAATTCCATTATTATAATGACATGAATAATCAGAATTACAAGACAAACAATCTGAATAATAACATTTATGAGATTGAGAAATAATAGATTTAAAAAAAGAAAATAAAAATAAAAAAGAAACCATTTTAATTAAATTTTAATATTTAATTTTAATTAATTTAATTCATTAATTAATTTACATTATATTTTAATTATTAATAAACAGTTATTATAATGTCAAATTATGAAAATGAATTTTCAACGAGAAAACAATTAATTTTAACTTCTGGTTTAGCAGATGCTTATCAATGTATAAAATATAATAATATAATTTTTTATTAATAGATACTTTAAAAAAATTATGTGAAACTGGCCTTCCTTTAAATAATTATTTTGAAGCTTGTGCAAATTATATTTTAGAATATAATTTAATTAGACAAGGAATAATTCCTCAAAATCAAAATATAAATAATTTAAATAATATAAAAAATGAAAATCCATATTTAAATTATGATAATGAAAATATTAAAAATAAAGTTCATTCAATTAACACAAACAACAACGAAGAAATTAAATTAAATAATAAAATTAATTTTGATTTATCATTAAAAGTAAATTTAGAAATATCTCCTTATGAAATTCTTCTTCCAATTTTATTGAAAGAAGGAAATAATATATCTTTTCAAATTGATGGTAAATGGTCAATTATTTATCCAAATACAGAGAATAAAAAAACAATAATTTATGAAAAAAATAATATAATAAAAAATATTGAAACTAATGAAATAAATCAAAATAATTCAAAACAAAATAAAGAAGGAATGTTAATTGGAAGAACTTATCCAAAAAATTCTTTTCAAAATATTGTTTTTGAAGATGGATATTTTAAAATTCCTTCAAATGAAAATATTCACATTGAAAATGATTGTATTTTATTTGTTAAATTTAATATAAATCCATATATTAAATTAGGGTACAATGGAAAAGCAATTTTATCTATTTTTAATGTTGAAGAAACTTCTTTAAAAGAAATTTTCAATTATTTTGATTTTAATTTAAATGAAAAAGAAGAAAAATTATTTCCTGTAAATTTAATAAGATCAAACCCAAAACAATTTGCTGAAATATTTATTAAACATAGAGTAAATGAAAGTGAAAATATAAAAAAATTATATGAAGAAATGATTCAAATGGATAAATTACCTTTAATTAAATATTCTTCTTCTTTAGAAATCATTTCAAAAAATTTATGTGATGATTTATGTTTTAATAATTCTTTTAGTTATATTAATTCTCAAGGTTTAAATTTAAAACAAAGAATTATTTCTTTAAATAATAATATTGAATTAGATAATTCTATTAATATTCAAGAATGTATTACTGTTATTAAAGATAATTATGATCTATATAATGTTGTTTTCGATTTATTAATCGATGAATTAATTCCTAATAAAAAAAACAGAAAAATATTATTTGATAAAGATATTAAATATTGTGGCTTTTCTACTGGAAAACATAATAAATTTGAAAATTTAATTGTTTTTGAATTTTCAAATGAAGATATAAAATTAAATTATCACAAAATATAAATATAAAATAATTCTAAATTTCACATCATAAACAATCCCTTAAACAAAAATCCAAATTCTAAATCATAAATTCCATAAAACAAAAAACGTTTTTTTTATTAATGAAAAAAAACTCCCTTTCCAATTAAATATAAATATAAAAAATAATTTAAAACCCAATAAAAAAAATGCCAATTGAAGATTTCCAAATTGGAAAACAACTAGGAAAAGGAGCATTTAGTTCCGTATGTGTGGTAAAGCGTATTCAAGACAACAAGACATATGCAATGAAGAGAGTAAAGATGGGTCAACTATCCTATAAAGACAAGCAAAATGCTTTAAACGAAATTCGAATTCTAGCCTCATTAAACCATCCAAATATAATAGGATACAAAGAAGCTTTCTTTGATGATACAACACAAACTTTAAATATTGTTATGGAATACGCAGATGATGGTGATATTCAATCAAAAATAAAAATAAATCAAAGGAAGAGACTTCTCTTTTCAGAAAATACAATTTGGAATTTCCTTCTTCAAATTTTACATGGATTAAATTATCTTCATGAGAATAAAATTATGCATAGAGATTTAAAAAGTGCAAATATATTTCTTTCAAAAAATGGAACAGTTAAAATTGGTGATTTAAATGTGAGTAAAGTGACTCAATTAGGTTTGGCATCGACTCATACTGGTACTCCATATTATGCTTCTCCTGAAGTTTGGAAAGATCATCCTTATGATTATAAATGTGATATTTGGTCAGTTGGTGTAATTTTATATGAATTATGTACTTTGAAGGTTCCTTTCAGAGGAACTAATTTAAAAACTTTAGTTAAAAATATTAATTTAGGAAAATATGAAAGCATCAGTAAAACTTATTCTAATGATTTAAATAATATTTTAAGCAAAATGCTTGTTGTTAATCCTAATAAAAGACTTAGTGCTAAAGAATTGCTTTCTTTGGATTTTGTTCAAGAAAAAAATGAAGGTTTTTTACAAATGACAAAACAAGGAAAAGCTTTCCTAATGAAAACTATTAAAATGCCTCTTAATTTAAGAGATATTAATCGAGTTATACCTAAGAAAAGATATTATGATAGGGAAATGATGAAAGAAAATGATGAATATGAAATTATGAAAGAAAGTATTAGAGAAGGAGGATTTGGAAATTTTAATTTTAAAGATTTAATTAGTGATAACAATAATAATAATAATAATAATAATAATAATAATAATAATAATAATAATTATGGAAATGATTTTCAAGGCAAGAAACCTATTATTGTTAAAAGGAAAAACGCTATTGATGATTTATATGATAAAATTTTTAAAAGGAATAATAATAATATTAATTTTGGGAATAATTTTGGAAATAATAATATTAATAATAATAGATTTGATTTATACAATAACAATTATCAATTTGGAAATTATAATTTAAATAATAGAAATAATAATAATAATCATTTGATTAATAATTATAATAGAAATTTAAATTTTGATTATAATAGAAACATTTATAATAGAAAAGAAATTGAAGATAATAATCAAAATAAAGAATTAAATTTAAAACCAAATGAAAATCAAAACAAAGAAATTAAAATAGAAAAAGAGATTACTAATAAAGAAATTAAAAATGATAAATTAGATAATAAAGAAGCTAAAAATGAACAATTAATTGGTAATCAAAATAAAGAAATTGAAAATCAAATTAAAGAACAAAAGAATCAAAATATGAATTATAATCCAAATAGATTTGACTATCATAGAAATAATTATAATTTAGATTATATAAAAAATCAACCTAATGAAGATAAAATAAAAAAAGAAAATGAGGAAAATATAAATAATTTGGATAAACAAATTTTAGATTTGAGAAATGAATTTGAAAATTTAAGAAATCAATTAAATTATAGGAAAAAAAATAAAGATAATAATAATCAAAATAATCAATTAAATAACCACAGAAATAATAACTTAAATAACAATAATGAACATCAAAATAAAATAAATAATTATTTAAATAATAATAACAATAGCAATGATTTTCACAACAAGATAAATAATCACATAAATGACAATAATAATAATTATCAAAATAAATATAATTACTTAAATTACATTAACAATGATAATCAAAATAAATATGATCACTTTAATAATAATAACAATGATTACCAAAACAAGATAAACAATTATTTAAATAATAATAATAAAAATTATCAAAATAAATATAATTTCTTAAATAATAATAATCAAAATAAATATAGCAACAATCAAATTCATAATTTTAGAAATGAAAATGAAAGTGAAAGAAGAAGACAAATAATATTAGATAAAATAAATAAAATAAAAATGAATTATAATAGAAACCATAATAATTCAAATAAAAAATATGAACAATTATTTGAAAGAAATTCAAAAGATAACAACAATAAATTTATAGTACACAGATACTATAAAAATGATAATAACAATAATAATAGAAATGATTATTTAGAAAATGATTTCAAATATCCTGAATTTAAATATAAATATGTATATAATAATAATCAAATAAATAAAGAAATAAATAATAACATTCCAATATATAATAAAATAAATTATAATAATTATAATTTATATTCTAATCAAGATAGAATAAAACAAAGACCAATAAGTGCAAACATAAATTATTATCATTTAAATAAAGGTGATGAAGTTTTAAATCAATTTAAAGAAAAATATAATATTAAAAGCAGAGATGGAAATATGAGAAATAGGAGTCCTTTATTTGGAAGACAAAATTATAATGAAAGGAAAATTGAATATGAAAAAGTTAATTTTAATGATTATTTAAGGAATAATAATAGAGTGAATAATATTAATATTAATAATAATTATTATATTAATAATCAAAATAATGATAAAAGTCCTTTTAAATATCAAAATCAAATATTAAAAAAACCTTATGATTATAACAACAATAATAACAATTACAATTACTTCAATAATAATAATTATTAAAATATTTTAATTATATATATTTATAAAGTTAATTTATTTTCATTATACTATTTTTTTAAAAAAATTCTATAAAAATAATGTCTAAACATATAACAATAATAATAAAAAATATTTAAAAAATAAAGCAATCATTACAAATTTTATTAGTTCCATTATTATCAATAACTAAAGTTTTAGTTTTTAATTTATTTTTCAAACTTCTAGCATCATCAATTAATTTATTCATTATTCTTTGTCTATGCCCTAATAAAGAAATTCCAATTTCATTTTCTAAAATATCATAAGTCAAAGGAAATTTACTTTCCATTTGCATTAAAATTAAATCAACACTATGATAACCATTAGAAATAAAATTACTAAGATATGAACTTAAATTAATATTATTTAACCAATTATTTAATTTCTTAATATGAATATCATTTTCAATTTCATTTAAATCTTCACAAATATGATAAATTGCTTTTGGAAGAGGAAAACTAAAATTTTTGGCTAAATCTTGTATTCTTATTAATATTTTTGCTCTATCACCTGGAAAATTTATTCCTGCTTGTTTTAAATTTTCATCTGATATTCCTATTTTATTATTTTTACTTTGGTCTATTATTGATTGAATGTCATCAAATCCATTTGAATTTAAATTGTTATAATATTTTTGCATGTTGATTTTCTCTAAAAATCTATATAAAGAATTATTTTGAATATTTGACATTGAATTTATGTT
>JAJJLU010004493.1:0-12492 GCA_023807065.1 Isotricha intestinalis | reverse complement strand
TATAATTATAGAAGTAGTTGGAAATTATAGAGATGCTATTTAAAAAATAACAAGCAAAGATAAAAATGGAAAATTTCCTTATTATGAAGTTTGGATAATTAATAGTCCTCCTTATCCTTATTTACCCAATGGTTCAAATGAAGGATTTTTGTTTGGTCAATTTTTAGATGTAATAAAACTTTTTGGGAAGTAGGAGATGCATTAATCTTTCTTACTGTAGGAAGGAAATTACAATATCTAACTAATATATTTTTAAAAAAGATTGATTTTGATGGAAAAAAGATGATTTTTCAGTTTCAAAATAATGGAAATTCCCACCCACCACAATTCCTCTTAATTTTTCATTAATCATTATTTAATTAAATAAAAATGTTAATTAAATAAGAAATTTTTCATTTACATAAAAAATAATTATTAACTTTTTTAGATAATATTAACTTATATTATAGAAATATTTCCTTTATTTACCTTTCATATACTCATTAATTTAATATCTTTTTCACTTTATTGAATTTTTATTTGTTTGACATCCTTAAATATTTTTTAATTAATTAATTTATCCATTTTATCTTCATAAAATATAATCTCTTTCCAACAACGGATAATTTTATTTGAAGAAAAAATTATTTTTTAAAGTTTTAAAACCAAAAGTATGTATCATTAAATAAAATTAGTAAAAAGTCAATCATAATAATTATTGTATTAGATTTAGATAAAGAATAAAAAAATTAAATGAACAAATAGATATTGCTAAATTATATTTACAAAAATATCTTTTTGAATGTTATAATGTTTTGTTAAAATGTTATATTTTACAAAAAATAATATTTTTGAAATAATATAAGATTTTGTTAATAAAAAAATATGTGAACAAATAAATAATTTATTATATCAAAAAATAACTCATGATTTAATTAATGATAATATTGAAGAAAAAAAATAGTAAAATAAAAGAAAAAAAGAAAATATCATAAGAAAAAAAAATTATTGAAAGTATTTAAACAAAAGAAACTTTTTAAATCAGTAAAATTTTCAACTTTATATTCCAAAATTCTTATTAATATCACATTTTTATATGTTAAATTAATTTGAAGTGTTATTTTATTTTTTTTCTCTAAAATATAATACCAATGATCTAAATAAATTTTATATATTGAACTTTGATTAAAAGGTTGTGCTAAATATTCCCTTATCGAAAAAGAAAAGAAATTTCATTTTTGTATGTTAAATTTATATTATGATGTATTTCTGTTGATAATATTATTGAACTATCTTTTCTTTGAATTAATCTTAAGAAAAACTATGTTGAAAATATTATTGATGTTAATATTGAAATTAAACTTAGAAATCCTCCTATAAAAATTTAATATCTATTTTACCTTTTTGATTATAGATAAAATGTACTTCGAAATAAAGAAAACCAAATTATTTTTTATAATCTCTACTTTTAATATTAAAACATTCTATTTTATTTAAAAATAAAGAACAATAATCTTCAATAAAAACATTTTAAATAAATAATATTTAACATAATTTTTACATTAATTTATTTTAATTACTAACATTTAAAAAATCTATAATAAAATCCATTTTTAAATCAATCCCCAATTGCCATTTAGAAATAATTTTAAATTTTTAATATTTTTAATGTAATTTTAATTAGTTAATTCTTTTTAAATTGTTTAAAATATAGATTCGGTATTTTATAAAACAAAATGGATAGTTTTTAAAAAATTTGATTAGTTTTTAAAAGATTTATGGTAGTTACCAAAACTATAATTTTTGTCGAAACAAGTGATTGTCCTCATTCCCTTATATTTATCATTATTTTTTTTATTTTTTTAAAAATAAAAAAATACTTTTATATTTTATTATTTTATTCATTCCCATATTTATCCTTATTTTCATTTATTTAAAAATAAAAAAATTCTTTTATATTTTATTATTTTATTTTTTTTTACTTTTGAATAAAGAACAAAAGCAAGCAAGACAACCTCTTTCTTCTTTTTTCTTTTCATTCAATTTTTTATTGAAATTATTCTTAGATTTATTCTTTGATTTTACATTATTTTCGATGTTACTTGGATTTTGTATGTTTCCTTTATTAATTAAGTTTTTATTTTGACTTAAAACACTATTTATTTCAGCAGTTTCATTTTCATTTTTACTATTGTTTAAGTCTTTAATATCTTCTTTTATCTTTTCTTCATTTATTTCATTGACATTTATATCACCCATTTGATTGCCAACAATTTTATTTTCATTATTTTTATTCATATCACTCATTTGATTGTCAGCATTATTTTTATTATTTTTATTTTCTTTTTTTATTTCATTGTTATTGATTTGTGAATTATAATTATCATTATTATTAGTTATTCTTGTATTATTATTATTTTTCATTTTATTTTCATTATTATTTGTATTATTTTTCATTTTATTTTCATCATTTGAATCATTTTTTTTTAATCTATCATTCTCATTACCATTTTCCTTCAAATTTTCTTTACTATTTTCATTATCACTATTTTTAATATCACCACCATTTGAAATAATTTCTTTTTTCGTTCCATTTTCTAATGATGATTTATTTTCTTTTTTCATATAATTAAAAGAATTATCTTTATTGTCTTCCTTTTTATCTGACTCTATATTTTTTTTTGAATCATATTCTTCATTGTCATCAACAATATCATTTCCATTAAATTTTATTTTATAATAACTATTTTTTATATCTTGATATTCTTTTTTTAATATCTCTTTTTCTTTATTATCTATTTCATCATAATTAATTAATATATCATATATTTGATTGAAAAAATCCAATTCTATTTCATTTGGTTTTTCTTCATTTGTGAAATATTCTCTAAACAGTCCTAATGATATACGTGATGATTTATTTCTTTTTTTCTTGCTGTCATAGACAGATTTTATAAATTTTTTTGGATATATTTTTTCCTTTTTCTCCTTTTTCTGTTCGTTATCCTCTTTATAAAAGTTTTTGAAATTTGTGAAATCTTTTATAAACTCATTTTTATTCTTAGATATTTCATCTATCATTATTTTTATATTTTCAATAGCATCAACTTCAGAAAATTTACTTTCTGGATTTTCAATTTTTTTGTTGATTTTTGCTTCATAATTATTACCAATTTTATTTTTAAAGAAAGTCATAAATTTTTCTGGTGGATTTTTTCCACTGGATGACTTATATAATAAAGAATAATTAGAGTCATTGGGTATTATGGCAAAACAGTCCCAAGATTTGTTTTCACTATTATAATAGTTTCCAAATACTATTTTTTTATTATCTAAATAATTTTTTAATTTTTCTAAATTTTTGAGATTTTCTAAATCAGATATATAATAAAAATCTAATTTATCTCTATATTTTTTTGAATCAAATTTAACAATTTTTTTCATATCATCATAAGTATATTTATATTTATCTGAGAAAAAAGATTTGTTAAAACAATTATCCCAGTTACAATGTTTTTCTTGATTTATTTTTTGTAATCTTTCTTCAACTCCGTTACTAACTAAATTATATTTTTTTTCATTTTCTTCGTCTATTTCCTTTTTTGCAAGAATCTCCAATTCTTTATCAAAAGCTAAATTTACATTATCTTCTACTTTTTTTAAAATTGTATTTAATCCTTTTAATTCGATGTTAGGCTTATTTTTTAATTTTAATTGAAAGTTTTCTCCTTTTATATCAAAGTCTAAATTATCCTCTAAATTATTATAAAAATTTATTTTTTCATTTATTAAATCTTTTTTCTTATTTGATTCCTCTATTTCATTATTCAAATCATTTTTCTCTTTTTCTACTTCATCTATTTTTTTTTGACATTTTTCTTTTTCTCTATCTAGTTCATCCTGTTCTTTATTCAATTTATCTGCTTCACTATTTAATTGATTTCTCTTTTCATTTATTTTCTCTCCCGCTTTTTTCATTTCGGTTATTCTATCATCTAATTTTTTTTTTTCATCTTCACTAATAATTATATTTTTTTGACCATTATTTATTTTATTCATTTTTTCATTATATTGTTTAATATCTTGTTCTAATTTTCTGTTCTTTTCATTTTCTCTTTCTGTTTCTTTGTTAAGATCTTTTATTTTATTTGAATGATTTTTACTTTTTTCATTATGCTCTTTTTGCTTTTTATTTATTTTTTCAATTTCATCATTTACTTTTTTTTCTTCTTTTTTATACTTCATTTCTTTTTCATTCAAATTTTGTAAATTTTGTTTGAATTCATTTTCTTCTTTTTCAATTTCTTCTTTATATTTTTCTTTGACATCGCTTTTAATAGCTTTATCAAAAATATCCTTTAATTCTTTTTGATTTTGATTAATTTTTTCATGAACATCTTTTCCTTTATCTATAAAATCTTTGCCTGCGCTTTTCATTATATTATTACCTACAATTGCTTTTTTTTCATCTTTGTTTAATTTGCTTTTTAATTCTTCTTTTCTTTTTTCAATTTTTTTTTCATCAATATTATCAGAAATATCTTCTAAAAGTTTTCTTTCTTCATCAGTTGGTTGAACTTTTCTATATTTTTTAACAAAATTGTTTTTGAAATTCTTTTCATCTTCTTTATTTTTTTTCTTTTGAAATTCTAAATCATATTTATTACAAATTTCATCTAAATTTAAATCATAAAATTTCCTTATTTTCTTTCTTCTTTTCAAAAAATTAAAAAAGTTAATATCATAAGAATCTTTAAAATATCTATCATGTTCACCCGTAAATAAATCATCTAATCCATTAACAATTGAAAAACCACCTATTATTGCACTTATACCAGTTATTACTGCTGCACCAATAGCTGGGAGAATTCCAAAACTTAAAACAGATAGACCTATTAATAATCCCGCTCCTCCTAGCATTAAGACAACCTTTAAAATTGAAACTTTTTCTTTTAAAAAAAAAAAATAATTTAAACCATTATCTCTTATATTATAAAAATATTTTTTCAAATATTCTGGAATAATTCTATCTTTATTTGTTCCATCATCTTCTTTAAAAGAAAATATTTCATCGAATCTCTTCTTTTTTATTATTAAATCAGATGCTTTTAAATTCTTGTAATCATTTATATTTTGATTTATAATTTGATTTTCTATATTATTTAATATTCTTAATTGATTATATGGAAATGTTGTATTAATACAAAGAGATTTAAGTAAAATATATAATCTTTGATATCCTAATTTTTCTTCTTTTATATATTGTAAGGAAGATTTGAGATCTTCTAATCCTTCTTCTTTTTTTAATATTTTACAAATTGCTCTTAAATAATAAGGAATAAATGAATTAGGATCCAGTTTTATTGAATAATTACATTTTTTAATATATTCTTCATATGAGTCAATATTTTTATCTTTTATAAATAAACTTTTTATTTTTTTTCCTAAATGAGCTAAACCTTCCACAACTTGATCCTTCATACTCTTTTCTTGCTCATTTTCAATTATCAAACTTAATTTTTTATTTACATATCTATTATAAAATCCTGGATTTTTGACTATGGTTCCATCTTTTAATTCTCTTAATATTTCATTTTTGAATTTATTAAATTCATCATAAACTTGATCCCTGCTTTTATTAGTTAAATTTAAATTATATAAAAAAATAGCCCATTTTTCTTCAATTGATTCTAAATAAATAGAGTTTTCATCTTCTCTTAATTCTTTTTTTTCATTAATCATTCCACAATAAAGATTAAATAAATAATCTTCTTTATCTACTTTATCGATAAATTTTCGAGAATTATCTAATATAGATAATTCTCTTTTTTCCCTTAAATTTCTTAAGCAATCTATAGAAAAACCATTCATAAAATTAGTAATATTTAAATCAGTGAATAAATCTAGAGATTTACATATCTTTGCATAATTTACATATTTTTCTTCTAAATTATTTAATTCATAGTATTTACCCATTTCTTCTTGATAATTAATCACTAATTGCCATGTACCAGGCTCTCCCTTTCTTCCTGCTCTTCCATAATTTTGTTCTTCTACTCTACAATTATTAGGTATAAATGTAATAATAACATGCAATCCCCCATTTTTAAGAATTTCTTCTCCTAATTTTAAATCAGTGCCTCTTCCTGATATATTTGTTGATATTATAACTGTATTTGGTTTCATTGACGATGGTATTTTTTGTTTTTCATCATCATCTCCTATTATTTTTATCAAATTTAAATTTTGGCAATGAATATTAAGTTCTTCGTATATTTTATTTACTGAATCAATATTTTCACAAATTAATAGAATACCCCTACCACCATTTGTTTCTCTTTTTACTATTCTTATAATATTGTTATTAAAATAGTGTTTGTCAAAGGATATACAACTAGTTAATTCTCTTAAAATTCTGGTACTATTAGGAGGTATATAGTCAAAATCTAATCCATAAATATCACCTAATAATTCTCTAGCTTTTTTTGACCCTAAAGTTCCACTCATTCCATAAATAAAATTACCTTCTGATTTAATATATTTTTTAAAAAATCCTAAATTTGATAAATAGTTTGTCATTATTGATATAGGTGTTACAGGTAAGTTATTTTTCATTTGTAAAAATTGATGTAATCCATAAGATAATGTTGTAGCTTTTTGTATAACACCTGTATTATCTTGATCAACAGGTATAATTTGATCATTTTTAATAATATATCTATCATCTTTTTTCATACTTAAACTTCCTATTAAGCTATCAATCCATTTATCCACTTGATCTAAAGCAAATTTTTTTCCAATTTGACTTAAAGAAATAAAATTTTCCTTAGAATTTATAACATCCACAATTTTTCCTTTTAAATACTTTTTTAATTCTTCTTTTAATTGTTCATCTTGTACAACTTCATCATCATCTAATTTTATTCTCTTATAAAATGCCCATAATAAAAGTAATAAAACTGAATATTTTTCTAAAAAAGGTTTAGAACTGGCCAATCTTGTTTTACTTGCATATTCATCTATAAGCATACTATCAATTTCATCAACTATTACAACATCATAACCTCTATTTTTTCTTACACCACTTAAATTATATTCATCATCTAATATATCACCTTGGTATTCAAATGTTGTTCCATATAAAATATCTTTAGTATAACAATTATCTTCATCTCCTTTTATATATTTCATTATTTCTTTTTTTTCATTTACATTATTTGATACAGAAATACCAAAATAATTATATAATTCTTCAGATTCTTCCGAATCTCTTATAGCTAATATTGGGTTACTAGTAACTATATCAACTTTATGACCTTTTAAAGCCAGAATAATAGCTAAACAATTAATTATAATAGTTTTCCCTTCACCAGTTAAAATTTGTGCAATTTTTCCTCTATGTTGTTTTTTATTCAATAATACTAATAATGCATAAATTTGAGAATCTCTTAATTGATAGCCTTTAATACTTTTTACTCCGTTATTTATTATTGCTATTAAATCATCTTCTTTATTTTTTAAATCTTTATTATTTGGATCATTAATTGTTTCTTTTGTTATTTTTATATCTTTATATACATTAGATAATGCCTTTATATTTTTAACTCTTTGAGATATTATATGATCTTCTGTTGTATTATTATCCATTTCTTTTTCTTTTAATATTGATGAATGTTCTATTAAAAGTTCATCTATATCTCTATCATAGGTTTTTTCATAAAAATTTTGAATCCCTATTTTTTGCAATTCTTTTTCATTCAAAGATTTGACTTGATTAAATGGAAGTTTATACTCATATATTACATGTAAACAATCTTTATTTTTTTTGGAATTATTATAAAATGTGGAAAATTTCGAGATTTCTTCAATGCTCCATTTGTTGATATTATACAATTGATAATAATTTATTTCATTGTTGTCTATATCCAACATTATAAAATAATTTAATAAAATTAATCTTAGATATAAATAATAAATAATAAAAGGATTACACTAGCCATGTATAACTCACCACCACAATAAAATCGAATCTATGAGTTTTTTATCTTTAGTATACAGAAACAAGCCATCCGCATCGATTATTTTGTAAGGATCTTTTATGGTTTTCATTTATGAATACTGATACCATATCATGATAGACTCCTAAAAAGTTACTAGTACAAAGAAAAAACTTTTGTATGTCAAAACAAATCTCG
Source organism: Isotricha intestinalis (assembly GCA_023807065.1). Lineage (NCBI taxonomy): Eukaryota > Ciliophora > Litostomatea > Vestibuliferida > Isotrichidae > Isotricha > Isotricha intestinalis. The sequence continues at coordinate 4,318 of JAJJLU010004493.1, read as the reverse complement.
ATATCATCTTTTTTTACATTTGCAATGACTGGAATGCTTGATATTCGATCACATACCAAGACATTATCTTGTTGTATTACATCTCCAAGGAGAATTATTAAAATTGACAATTAGTGCAAAAATAGAAAAAGCATAAAATTTTTCAAGAATAGGTAAAAAACAGGTATTTTTATAAGATTGTGCAAATTTTAAAACTTTATTTCCATATTGATGAGCAATCTTACATGAAAATTTATTTTCAATTTTCATTATTTTTTTTTGGATTTCCATATTGCATTTCAAAATAATCAGCTGAAGGATCAAAATTATCAGGATTTTTAAATAAAATTCTTATTAATTATGGGAATTTAGAAATTTCTTCAATTGTTGATATCAAATTCCATCATCATTGCTTTTTTTTAATCTTTTATCTCTTTTTGCAAAATCAATATTTGCTATATAATTTGTTTGATTATTTTTTCTATCTCCCATAATTTTGTTTTGTTTTTTTTTCTTATTTTCATTCGCGCTTTTATAAAACATATATTGCTTTTATGTTTTTAGATTTTGAGATATATAATTTTAAGGAAAAATAGTGATAATCAAAAATTGATGTATTGAAATAAAAATAAAAAAATTTATGAGGGAGTTAATGAAAAATATTAAAATACTTTGAAAAAGGAAAAATATTTCAAATTTTATGTTTTAATTTTAGTTGTTTATAAATACAATTTTTTCAATTATCATAAATTTTATTGAGTTATTAAACTTATTTAATTTTTTTTAAAGAAATTTTTTTGGATAAAAATGGATAATTGTTTATTTAAATTTTTTTTTTAAAAAATTTTAGTTCATTATAAATTTATTTATTTAAGTTGTTTTTTTAAAAGTCCTTTTTTTTGTTTTTTTATAAAGATTTTTTTTGTTTTAATTCTTTTAAAAAATTCTAATATAATTATATTACTAATAAAACTAAACAAACAAAAAAAATATAATTTAAATAAAAAAAGACAAAAAAAATAAAAAAACCAATTTTTCAAATATAATAAATAAAATGGCTGAATGAAAATCAATTTTAAAAATATCATAAAGTTTACAATATAAATCATATGTATAAATGTTTTAATTAATTATATAATATGGGCATTATATTTGGCTTTAATTAATATTAAATTAATAATTGGTATTAAATTTAAAATGAAATAAGAATTGAATCAGCATAATGGAAAGTTATCTAGAAAAATAATATTTTATATTTTTGAACAATGAGTCATAAATTTAATCTCAAAAATTTTTTAGAATACACTTTAATTCCTCTAATTAATCTTCCAATTATATTTAACAAATCATTAAAAAAATACTTTTTAAAAACAATATTCCATTAAATATTAAAAAACCAAATGTATTTCTTTATAAATTTAACATTTTATTTCTATATCTTCCAAATTAATAACTTCATCAAGTATAACTTCATTATATTCTTAAACTGTATTAATATAAATTGAAAATAAATTTCATTCTTCATTAAATTAATATTATAAATATGATATTTAATGAATTCTTCTTATAAAATTATCATTGTTATTTTTTTAATATGTTAAACAATTTTATTTAATTGAATTCAATTAACTAAAAAATCATTTTTCCCTAATAAAACGTGTTTAACATTCTTTTACAAAATTAAAATAATTGTGTACATCAATTATTCCATAAATATTATTAAGAGTACATTCAATATAAAGTAAATATCTAAAGTTAATTAAATTAACATCTATTTGTTTCAATTTTATATATTTTATTATTATATTAGGAAGTAAAAGTTTCAATTTGATTTCTAAATTTATAATTTGTTTCTATAAAAAGTATTCTTCTTTCTTTTTGAAGTAAAATCTTTTCTGTAAAATTCATTTGGGATATAACATTTCATCCCAAGAATATTTTCATTGCAAAGATAATTATCGAAAAAAAATTGAAAGAAAGCAGATTCTCCTAATAATTCTCTTGTTAAATATCATAATAAGAAATATTAAATAAAAAGGTTCAAGTTCTTTTTCGATATCTTCATAAACATGTAAATGTGAATTAGCAAAAATAGAATTTAAAGAATGTTTAATTAATAAATTATCTGATTTAACATTAATAAAATATAATTCTTGAAAAAAACATTAATAGCTTAAATTTCATTATAATCAAATAAATATTTTTCTTGTCTTTCAAATATTTTAAAAAAATATAAAAAATCTTTGACTCTATCATATATTTTTTCTTTATGATAAGGAATTGTGTTTGCAGCTTTGACAAAAAATGACTTATTTACTTTACTGGGATGTCTTTAAAAAGCATTGGATCATTTCTTGTAAAGTCTTGGCAACTTCTTTTATCTGTGTGATTGAATCAAATTTAAGCTATATCATTCCATCACGAAATCAAGTTTCCTTTATGACACGAAACATTACTTAAATGCTCCACATTATCGCTAATCAATTCAAGACCTTATTGGAGGGTATCTGTTGGGACCAAGTTCATTGAGAATAAGGTTTATCACTATTACCATCTTTATAAAAGATGATACTAGCAATATCAGGAATAGTGCGAGGGATATGAAATCCAGTAATTCATCTACCATCTGTTGATTAAATGTAAACCCTTCCATGTTACTCTTATTCAAACAAAATCTAAATCAATTTCGTCATTTGAACACCCATTTTACCTTCAACATTAACAAGTCTTTCATGTCCTATAATTTTGCCATTTGCCTTTATCTTCAGCGGAATTGATACTGGGTCCTGGGAAAAAAAAAATATATCCATCTGGAACTGATATAAGCTCTCCATGAGATATATTACTTTATTGAAGTTTCAAATATCAGCTCAACCCTTAACTCTTCAACAGAGCCAGCATCCCAAATAGCTGATGTGTCGATGAAGCAAGTGGTTTTTCGCTTTTCTTATTTTGGTTTGCATCTACAGGATTATCATTTTCTTGCTCAGTTTAGGTAACTACATCATCTATACTAGGCGTGTGATATATCTTTTAGTCATTTCAATTAGGAGTATCATTTTTATCCAGCTCATTGTTATTTTCTGAAGGGGCAATACTTATTACATCTTCATCACCTTCTCAATCCAGATTTTCATAATATACATCTTGTCCATATCTTCATCATTTTCAAAGTTTTTTCATCATCCGAATTATCATCATTAGATTCATCATCATCAAAATCATCACTATCTCAATCATCTCCATGTCTCAACAGTTATCTTCCTCATCAAGTTCTTCACCTTTTGCTGAATCATTACTGTTTTCTTCTGTCATTAAATTTCCTCCAAATTAACTATATTTCCCCTTAACAACAAATGAACTTCCATCGAACTCTCCATTAACAACAAAGCTTCATGTCCCATCATAGCATAACTCTTTGATTGAAATTCGAACAGTCGTCTAAAAATATTAGATCAAATTGCTAAAGATTTTTGTAAGAATCAAAGGCAAACTTAGTTTTTTCCACCTGAAGATAACCATTTGAAAAATATAGATACCTTGTTGAAATTTGTTTCTATTTTGACTTTTTTGAAATTTGAGCACATACTATGCAAAAGATCATCATTAAGTTGAAAATTAAACATCGCTTACTTGTCGCTATTCTTTGTTACCAAAACACTGATTTCTCTACCTAAATGGTTTTAAGACACACTATTCCCAAACTTCATATTATTCTATCGAAATGGACATCCAAACTACTTTATCAAATTCAGAAATATCCTTCAAAAACAAAACCTTTAAAAGTGGAAATTTTATGCTATTGTCCAATAATATTAAATCAATACCTGCCCAACAAAACATCTATCAATCAGTGAAGTTGAGTATCAGAATTTGTTGTTCTTTGAAAGACTTTATCATTTGAGTAGAACCTACTATAATATTATTTCCTAAATTTAAGTTAATAATAATAGATCCCTTAAAGCTAAAAACAGATATGCAGAGTTTGATATCAAAAGCATCACCAGAAAATAGATTTTTCAATTCTAAATCAACCAAGTTTTTTTCTGCTTTATAACATATTTTTTCTATTATTGATTTTGTATTATTATTATAATCAGGAATTGTAATTACTATATTATTTATTTTTTTATTTATTTTTATTTCTATTCATTTTTTAATATTTCAAGTAAAATTTTTTTTGGCTATTTTTTTATTTCTTCATTATTTTTTTAAAACTATATTGTAGATACCCTTATTCATCTTTTATTATTTTCGTATTACTTCTTTTAATATCTTCTTCTATTATTTTATTATCCCATTTATGACTAATTAATCTTTCACTTTCATATATTATAGA